>JACEIK010002968.1:13109-36128 GCA_018107945.1 Datura stramonium
ATTTAAGGTTTTCTTTCATGTTTAGTTGATGTTTCATGTATCTTGATATTTTATATTCTTAATTTCCTACTTTATTTATGTTTATTACAGAATCAAAATTGCATTGTTTTGTTAATTTGTGGCCTGTTTATGAGACTCAATTAATATTGAGATGAATATACAAAAGAATTACATTCTTACACTTAAAGGATTGTAGTGACATCGATTTTGTTGGAGTTTTAGAAAAATAAGACGCAACATTCGAAGATACAAAAGTTTCAGGCTCTTCCACCCTTCCATTTTTTCTACCACACAATGAGTTGGAGTCCTTTAGGAGTTTGATGATAAGTTCAAGTTACTTAGAATTAGAATAATTAGATGCTTAAAATAATTTCACGATAAGTTCTACATTTTGTTCTAAGGTCCATACCATGAGTCTCACCCTTGAAAATTAATAAAATATTGCATACCAATACTCACCAACCACTTTCATAACAAAACTAATATTTTTTTTAAAACTAATTATCCGATGGAGTATTAATTTCTATCATCGAAAAGACAATCAAACTTAACTATCAATATTATTCCACATAATGTGCTGTTGGTAATTATATAACACACAACTTTTGGTTTAAACTTGATAAGAACGTGTCAGTGCACTAAACTCTCGCTATGACTTTTTTCAAGAGAAGGAGCAACAAAACGTGGTTTTATTTATGCACATTGCTTTGCATTTTTTCAAGAGGTTATTTTGTAGCTTGAACAAATAACCTGGTCACATGACGATAACTTTTATAGTTGCGTGAGGCTCACTCAATGTTGGCTTAAACTTGACAACCAACATAAATATTTGAATTTCAAAAACATCAATAATTTATATATAAGCAAGTAAAAATTTTGATTATAACATTGAGCCTCCTTCATTTTCAAGAAGAAACAAAAAAGACTAAGAATAGAAAATTCTATAGTGCATACTATTTTGATACATTAATGGCATGATAGAATCCCATAACATTCACTACAACTAAAACGACATCTCTTTTTTCTTGTCAGCCGCACAAAATGAAATAAACTGTGAAATCAAATACTTAGTGTATTATATCAGACCTATCACTCATCATTATATCAGACCTATCACTTATCACTATACATGAGATTTATTTTTCCTGTCTTACCAGACAAACTACAAGAATAAGCTAAGTCATTTTTTACTCTGACTATTCTATAAGAAAATTCAAAAGCCACTTTTACCAATCCCAATAATTGTGTCTCTTCCTCTAATTTTTGAAAATCTTATTTAATTCAAAATTCTAAATACTTATATAATTTTATTGTGCATTTGTATACTTAATCTTCAATTGAATTTACCAAAGAAGGAAAGAAATAATAATTTTGTGTGAACTTTGTCATTGAGGTTGTTGTGATGCGAGATGTCATGTCCTGAAATGTTGATGTTAAACAATAACATGTATGATAGAGAAGTTCTAGAGTTGCTTTACAATGTAACTAAATTGCATTTGGTGAAAATACAAAGACATCACCTGAATTATACGTGCTAATATGTTTTATTAAAAATATTATCTGGAGTGAATGCTTGGTATTTTCTTATATCATTGGTCACCAAGTTCGTATTATTCATTTACATTAAATTTCAACTAACTGTTCAATTTTAGTTCATTTCTTGATGTGTGAATTCAAGATATCTTGATACTGACATCTGTGTGGAAAAAAAAAGTTTTACATGTATGGATAACATGTTTTACAAAATTATTATGTTGTTTCTCTTTTCTTGACTTTAACAAACTTAATTTAACCTTATGTCCAGGTTACGCGGCATATCCCAGACACGGGGATTGTATTTCTCTGTAGTACAGGTTTTTTTTTACATATTACTCTATCTTCTAGCATAAAAACAAAACTACCAAACTATAAATGATGCAAGAATTTTGAAATTCTTTCTACTCCCTTATTTCTCTCTCTCTCTCTCTCTCCTTATTCTTCATCATTCCCAATTCCATCTTCCCCTGGTAGAATTACTTATGAATTCCTTTCTTTCTTCCCTCCCTCTGTATTCTTCCTTCATTCTCTGTTTCATTTTCCCTCCTACACTAACATGTGATATGCTCTATTTATACCATTACGACTTTCAATCACTCTCATCTTTGTATTCTTCCTTCAATTAATTACAACAATAACTGAATATAATTCCAATCCTGCTAATACCTGTAACTAAAATCCAAAAATAATCATGGGGGTGCAGAAAAACTCCAATTAGTAGGTTGTATGCAATTTTTTATTTTCAATCACTATATTTTTCTTTTGTGCTATTAGTATCTTGGTCACTCAGCTATTTTCTGAGGCATTTTCTCATACTTCTTTTTTTTCTAAAAGATAGCTCTTTAACTCCGATATCACGGCTAAAGTAGTATTTTATGGGAAAAAATTGAATCTCCATACTACTTTAATATTTTCTAGAATTCTCTCTTTATTCTGTGATACTAGTTACAAACTTTAGACTGTTGGAAAAATTATCCTTACCAATAGGTTTGAATTTTCCAAAAATCAACATTTTCACTATTGGTAAATTTTCTCTTTCCAATAGGAATGAAGCTTTCCAAGAATTATCATGGGGGTGCAGAAAATTACTCCAATCGGAACAAATATACAACTTCTCATTGTACAACGACTTTATGTTACTTTTTTCACATTGGTATTTTGGCCACTCAATTATTATCTTGTAGATTTTCTAAGACTTTTTTCTTTTACTAGGAGTCATGTCTCATATGTTCAAATTCTCTGTTTGGTGCAAATGAATTCAGTTCTCTTCTCCATCGGAACCCACGTTCCTGCAAAGCACAACACATTAAAATTCTTATTACTCTATTGTGAAAAATCTCAAACAACAACTCACTCAATTTCATATTTTATAAAATCCTCTATACCCTTCACCTTCTTAATCCGTGAATAACCACAAAGAGAAAAGTCACTTTCCTTCTTTGTTTCAAAAAATAAAATACATCGATAATCACCATCAAAATCCTTTGTCTATCCAATAGTAACAATTCACCTTTATCATAGATGACCACACGAATTAACGACTGGAATTTGGCAAAATCTCTTTGCAAAGAAATTGTTTTAATTACATTATAATTGTAGTAAAGAGTTCGAATTTTTGGAAAGTAAAGAGAAATAAATTTCGTTGATGTATAATATCTAAAAACTAAACGGATATTTGCAAATGATGATCCTAAGTAAATTTAATAAGGTTGTTCACCAGCGCACGAAGCGTGGATAATTTATCTAGTTTTTAAAATATTTGAAAAGAATAAGTAATGTTGTAATTGTCTTACCCAGAAACTATCTTAAAATGGTGATTCATTTTAAACTATTTTACCCTGCAAATAAATTACATAACCAATAATTTTAGTATATTTTAGGTGTGTTTTATGGCTTTTTCCTTATTTATTTTTAATTTGTTTGTCTTCTTTATTACAAAGTTAGTATTCATTGATTGTTTCTTGTCCAAGGTTTGTTAAATTCTTTTGGCATGAATTTATTTTCTAGCTACTTTTTATAGATACCATGTAGTACACGTGCATAAAGCAAGTAATTCTATAATGGTAACAAAAATAATGTATTATAAATAGGAATAAAACTTTAGTTTTCCGGGATGATAAAGAATAAATACATACATACATACATATGTACATATATATATATGAGAGAGAGAGAGAGAGAGAGCAAAATCTGATTGAAAAAAAGAAATTCTTTTTCCTTTTTTGTTCTTGGAAACTACTGAAACTCAGTGAATGCCTAAATAATGGGTTAGGGTTTCATTTTAGATATGAAAAAGAGAAATAAACCCTCATTGNTATTATTATATGAGACATGTAATAACTCATTGATTTCATATAAATTTCCATTAATATCTTCATATTCAATTAGATAAGTTATTTTATCGATGACAAGACATACAAGATCATAGCCAGGATAATAGATAAGTCAAATGAGAATATTAAACTTTAATTTATTGATTAATTCTCATGATATTTTTTGTATAATTTTTGTCACTGACTTTCAAAGAGCATTGATGCAGTTACAACGGTTGGTATGGCTTCAACATCAATGTCAATGCTTTTCAAAGGAACGAAAAAAATTGATGTGATGATAATCAATGTCGATTCATCGAACCTGATTTGTTTTAAACTCTTAGCTCAAGATGTGGCCTTGGATATAATTTCACTCTGTAAGTATTTATCTACTCTTTCACTTAGGGCATCTATTATAGGTAAAGTCAGTTATTTTAGTTAGTACATTATTAAAAAAGATTAACTATAAAATTTGCCGATAATTAATCCTTAAATAGTTATTAGCTAAATGAATCTTCTATAGTCAATCATTAAATATGATTAACAATGAACTTTTATTGTTTAGCTAACATAAATTATTAATCGCTAATTCCTATTTTTTAAAAAAGTAAATGACAAATGTTGTTTAGTAACTTTACTGTTATAATGAATATGCATGAAATTAACTATTCACATAATTTTTAATATGGTTTTGGCAATGAGTGCGGAGAGGATCTTAGCAAATTATTGGATTTNAAATGTTGTTTAGTAACTTTACTGTTATAATGAATATGCATGAAATTAACTATTCACATAATTTTTAATATGATTAAGTTTGAATTTTTAACTTCTCGAAATAATTATGGAGTTGTATGTGGAGAACACAATGAACTCTTAGCAAAGAAAGCTTTGGACGAGGGAGCTTATCTTTACCTTAAAAAGCTATTTGATGAGAAAATTATGAAATACTTGTGGCAATTTATATTGAGGGAGAAATTACAAAGAGAGAAAGCGAGAGAAGGATCTGAAAAAAAAAGGAGACCAGATAAATGTTGATGATATCGGTAACAATGATATTGTTGGAGATAATGAAGAACAATTTGGAGAAAAGAAAAATGTATCTGATATTAAGGAACAAAGAAATGATATGCATGAGGCTGAAAACAATGTTGTATTGAATAGAAAATACAAGTCGAGGAGGAAGAGAGGTACAAAAAGCATGAAACAGATTAATGAAGGCGAAAGTCAAAGCACTGCTATTTATAAGGTTGTTAGGCAAAAGACTTTCATAAAATGGACTGTGGATCTTTATGCCAAATTGATGAAAGTTGTACAACAACTTGGTGAAGAAAGTAAGTTTACTTCATTATTAATTAAATTTCTTGGCTATTCATTTATATGGAGCGATATGAACAGTGTGAATTCATACTTTAGCTAATATCAACTTGTTTGGAATAAGGAATACTAATTGTTGTATTTACATTACCTGTACCTCGACTTGATTTGGGAATATTATAGTTGTTAAATTAAAATTACATTCTTATGAAACATGTAGGATGTTTTCCGAAAGAGATTCTTGAGTTGATGAATGTGCCTAGTCTTACCAAGACGCAAGTTGCAAGTCATCTTCAGGTACATCTTTAAAAAAATTGAACTGGTAAATTATGAATCATTTGTGTGTGTTTAGTATGTGGAATGTTATTTTCCAAATAAACTTATTTTTTTTTTTAGTTATTTTCTTGAATTTGGTTACTAGAAATGTTTTGCTTGAAAATTTTTCTTTTTGTCAAACACTTCTCTGGAAGTTATTTTTCTACCACTATTTTAATTTTAATCTTATATCAAAAGAAGCAAAAAGAATTATATTTTGTTTCTCTTACACCCTTAAATATTTAGACATTATTATCAATCTTTAATATTCAAACTCTTATCAAAACTCTCACTAATTAAAGAGGGTTAGCGATAGACTTTTGTTACATGTTTAGTGATTGAAATTAATTATTCATTGCTAATTTCTATTATTTTGTAGTTCAATGAAATAATATTTTTATCAATATTTATTTGATATTGTTCCATAAAATTTTTATTGCTCACCAATTACCAAGCACTAAAAATATTTTTTATTAAAAATGATAAAAATGTCCATGGTCTAACTCATTTTTTATTTTTTTTAACACCTCTCAGAAATGTTGTAGAAACAATGGAGAGCTCCAGAAAAACGAAAATATATTCATCACCCATCATGCCAAGGACCCTCAAGTGGTGCTCAACAAAGAAGTAGCTTTAGAAAATTTGAAGCCTTGTCTTCAAACAGATGCATCAAATCTGCAACATAACCTAGATCAAACCAAAATAGGCCAAGAGTTTCCATTTTCAACTCTCAATACAGACAGTATTTTCGCTAGAAAAGGGAGTTCAATTCAACAACTATATATCCCACAACCTCAAGTTAAACCCCACTACCTTAGCATCGGTAATTCATTCAATAAACAATTTTTATTTATGAAAAATAATGTTGGTGGGGGGTTACAACAACAACATGGAACAATTTTTGAAATGCTGGGTTCACAAGGACTACACGGACCAATTATTGGGAACACCAATTATAGGCCTGTCTTGACGTTTGATAGTGGATATTATCATACTCAAAGTGATTATAACTTGGATCTTGATGCAGCCCATGGAACAACATATTCAGGTAGCAGAATAATGTTTGGAACAGACGTTGGAATTACGAGGTTAATGACTACAACATGAATGTCAATATGGACAATGAGACAACATATTCAGGTAGCATAATGATATTTGATACTTACATTGAAAATATGACTATTAATGGATTGGGAGAACCAAATGCAAATTTTCAGTAATATTTTGGTGAACCAAACATGTCTAATCCAAGCAATATTATCGTGACATCATATGAGTGTGATATTGTAGAAAGTGATTCAAATGAGAAGAAAAATTGTGATGCATATTTCAATCTCAATAATATGATTAATCTCTTCCAAAATATTGGTCCTCCAAGTGCAAACCTACCTAATGAACAAGGTACTGAGTTTAATCAAGTTTGCTATGATAATCAGGTTAGTGCTTCTATCTAATTTGGCATTACAGTATTTCATGATTGATTACTGGTATTAGCTAAAATTAGCAGAAATTTGGAATCCATTCTTTTTATTATATATCCATACCGAACATGGGATTAAATTTCATTTTTTAGATGTTTGGTTAGGATTATAATCTCTAATATCCTTTTTTCGATTGATCAAATGAGTCCTTAAAAAATTGGGTATTGCTATCATGAAATTATTCAGTATTAAAAAAAAGATGTGTTTGTGTATGTGTGTCTCTCTTTGAAGTAGTCAAATTTCTCCTTTCAGGAAAAAAAAATTCTCAAAAAAGACTTTTTTTTAAAAACATAATACTTATTTTTTAAGAAAATATTTTTCGTCACGCCCATAATATCCTTAAGATTTTACCTTGATCATACATATGCAGATGGCAGTGACATCCAGTGTTCAGTTTTCAAGAATAGCAAATTATTCTGATGAATCATCAATACGACGATCCAATGCTATCAAGACTATTAATGAAAAAATTATTTTTTCAAGTGGAAATTGCATCTTTCATGTTTTTGGATACTATTTTTTTTGTATAACTTGGATAGTTCATTATTTTTTATTTTTCTATTTGGAACTAATGTCCGGTATTAGATTACAAGCTTTCATAATTTCTTGACTTGGGATTATTATTTTGTTTAGTATCAAACCCATTTATCCTTCCATTACATAATCTTTTGGTTGATTTATTATATATTATATAAGGGATTGATTATTTGTGGGACTAATTGTACTGCATCTCAATTTAGCATAACATTTAGTGTATCCTTAATATTTATGGGATACACTTTTTATTATTGCACTCAGATTGAATTTTAGGTAGGCTATCTATGGATTTTTATATTTTTTGTTATTGATTCTTCCTTCACAGTGATCATACCGCATGTTTAAGTAATATATATGATCTACTTTTATATCAACCAGTCATTTTCACTTGTTGTAACAAATAATATATCATTGGGAGTAAGAAATGCTAGTTTTTAGCAATATATTATAGCAATGTGTTAAAATTTTAATGATGTGGATTATCTCTTCAAGAATCTTGGACCCCCATGTTTATCTTGATCATGGCAGTGAGTTTGGTGAATCTGATTATCCAGTTAATGCTTCTATCTAACTTTGCAATTTCTCAAAGTTAGCTACTCTTTATTTATTCGATATATGTGTTTGGTATGATGAAGGTTGTCTTTCAAAAGGTGTTTTATGAAAAATTACATATATATATTTTTTAAAAATATAATTTTCCAGACAAATTAATATTTTCTAGTTCATACTTGTTTGGAGGATGAACAATATTAACAAGAAAAATATTTATATTTGAAGATTGATAAAATTATAATAGGGATCATTTGATTACAGGGGAGTGGGTATTAATCCTGGCATAAAATTTGACATTACAAAGACAGCATAAATTTTAAATCAAAATCTTTAAAAGTTGGACAAACATCCAAAACGATTGAGGTGGAAATATTTAGACAAAAAAACAATATATCGCAACTGGTGATTCAAGAGCTTTTGTCGATACGTCGCATTTAGATTATGGACAACAATCAAATAATTTAATTGCTTGACAGAATATGGATGAACAGGGGCATATTACCTACTGATCATGCAATTGGTGAGTTGGTTGCGACAAACAAGCAACCATGTTTACAAAGGAGTAATGTCGGTTGCGACATAGGAACTCAATTCTAATTCTGGGTAATTTCATCTACTAAGCGAGTTGAAAATTATGACTCTACTGGACAAAAATGTGTGGTTGAGGTAGTGCAGCGAGTTGGAAATTCCTGTAGTTCTCAACAGGGTAGTAAGGCTTGGAGTTGGAGGCATGCAAAAAAGCTGCAAGTGTTTGAATTGGTTCTCCAGGTCGTAGTCACGGGCTTTACCAATTAATCTTCATGTTGATCCTAGATTGAATAACTCTTCTTCTTTACCAATTGTTTCAATATCTCAAGCTACTTCGATAAATAGTTTGATCATCTCGAATGCATAAAAAGGTATTACTAGTGACTGTCAATGGATCGACATGATGGAAGAAGAGGACGCGCATGTTGCACCTTATAGCAAATTGAACCCCGATGCACCAACTTTTGTGCCTAAGGATAGTGGCACATCTTCATTACATCCTGGGAGACAATTTATTTTAATAGGTTTTAATCTTCAAAACAAAAAAAATTTCTAGTAGGGATAAGGAGCTTCTTGATGCATTAGTGAGTTTTAATGTTGAAACATTGACTTCTTTTACACCTATTATTAACACTAACAAGAAACTATACGATGGTGTCCATAGTACTGTCTCCCCAAATAGATTTTCTAACCTACTAGATGAGGACCTCTTTGAGGAAGAGGATTTGTTGGATCATTGTTTTGCAAATGCACCTATGGATGTAGAAATTTCTCCTAGGAAATAATGCAATAACAAAAAAAACATGGAAGAAGAAATAACTGCGATGATAAGGTGACTGAGGAGTTTGTTCCAAGGAACCTAGCAATGCGACTGGCAAAACAGAATCATATGATTTCAACAACTTCAAAAAGATTCAACAAATTCAAGAAGAAGTGATGAACTATCAAATGTTGTAGGATAGATTTGAAGAACAAGACAAGAGGAAAATACTATCAGATGTTACTAGAACGGGCAATCCATCTTTTTTAAATCATATATTTGTTAAAAGGAAGTTTGAGGTTGATAACTCAACTTTCTTCTTGACTTTTGTATTTTGCATTACTTAAGCATTCTCATTTGTGTATCATAAACTCAGTGATGATCATAGAATATTTAAGTCTCTCTAAATCTTATTTCTTCATGCTTGTCAACATTCGAAGTTCATTAACTCACTAGGATTGATAAGGTAAGACCTAGACCCCCTTGCTGGTACTTATCCCTGTTGAGAATTTTTTATTATTAAAGAATAAATCTTTGTAATATAAATCTACAAAGGAAGTGGAATTATATCCCATATACCGGTGTTTGGTTGCGATTATGGGGGCTTGTATTGGTCCTTGCTTGCTATATATATGTATGTNCAAATAACTCCTTAGCAAATCAGATAGTGCTTAATGAAATTTTTTAGTATTAAAAAGAATATTGATAAGTGTACATAGTCTAAATGTTGGTTAAGATTGTCATAATAAGTTAACAATTGAGAGAATTACGAAAGAAATTGACTTTTGCCTAAAAGTGAAAAAAGCCATTCTCCTTTTGGTGATAAAAAGTTTTTCAAAAAATAATATTATTTTTGACAAGCTAAGTTATTTCTCAAGAAAATATTTTTTATTATGTCAAACATGGTATCAGAGCAAGTCTCACTCAAGATTGCCTAACAACAAAGTGAGAAAAGGATCTGATGGCAACATACCAAATTCCAAGCGCAATTCTTCAAGATGGACATTCCTCATCAAGACCTCTGTATTTCAACGGACAACACTACTCTCACTGAAAGAAACGTTTCAAAATATTTGTCTAAGAAAATGACTTTCAAGCATGGATTGTGATCAAGAAAGGTCCCAAACCCATTCCTGGCGTAACAGATCCCACCAAAACTGATCTGGAAACCTTCTCAGTTATCCATGAACAACAAGAGGTAATTTAAACTAATGCTAGAGCTATAAGTTGACTTTATTGTGCAGTGAGTGGAACTAAATATGATAAAATCTCAACATCCAACACTGCAAAGGAGATGTGGGATAAGATTGAAGTAACTTACGAGGGAATCAAAAAAGTTAAGGAGGCTAGAATAAATGCATTGGTCAATGAATATGAGTTGTTTAAGATGACAGATGAAGAAAATGTTGAATCCATATTTTCACGATTTAGTAAGATTATTGGAGAATTAAAATCACTTGGAATGGTGTATTCAAATAGTATGCAACTCTGAAAACTCCTTAGAATTCTCCCTAAAGTCTGGGAAATAAAAGGCACAATCTTCAAGGACGGATATCTAGAAAAACTTTTCTATGATGAACTTCGAGGAAATCTGATGGCCTATGAGCAAAATCATCTCAACAGATACTCCAAGGATGAAAAGAAGAAATTAGTAGCCTTCAATGCTATACAAAATGAGAGTGAGAAAGAGGAGGAAGAAGAAGACAGTGAAGAACTGGCTCTAATCAACCGAGGAGTCATACATATTTTTCGGCAAAGACAGTAGAAACCCCAACCTGGATATCACAATAATGAAAAGAATGAAGATCGATGTTATTATTGTGGTTGGACACATAAAGCAAAATTATCCTGAGTTGAAGAAAAGGAACTTTCAAAGATATAACAAATCCATGGGAGCATGGAGTGATGAAGATATCTCTAATGAAGAAATCGAAGAAGCTGCCAACATCTGCTTTATGGCCCTTGAAGGATCAAACGTGGTAAGATCAAATTTTTGTACTAAGTGTCAAGATCTTCAGGATTCCCTAGATCTTGTCACAGATGAACTGCAAAATCTTATTGATGAATATAATAAACTGGCCCAAGAAAAAATGGACTGGCAAATTCTTCTTGAAGCAACTCAAATTAAAGTAGACTTGCTTGAGGAAGAGCTAGGTAAAGTCAAGATGCAATTAAACAATATCAAGAAATCACCCAGTCACAGCTTAGTCAACTCAGATAAAATACATTCTGACTTTTCCCTAAGAGCCTCAACTAGTTTTCACTCTGCTAAATCCTTCTCTTCTCCCATATGCTAGTCATGTGAAAAACATGGTCATAAGTCTTTTAACTGTAAATTCTATTCTCGTGGAAAATGGATCTGGAAGAAAAAAGAACCGATCTATGAGACCTCTCCTACTAACACATCAGGACCCAAGAAAACTTGGGTACCTAAGAGAAATTAATCTTCTTATTTTGGAGGAGCAACCCAAAAGCAGCTATAAAAAGGAAATGTGGGTAATTGATAGCGGATGCTCCTGACACATGACAGGAACAAAATAAAACTTTAGATCTGTTAAAAGAGTTGATGGAGGATACGTCAAATTTGGTGACAACACCAAAGGTGAGGTGGTTGGTGTAGGGGATATCACCCTAAGTCCCTCGTGTAACTTAATTGAAGTATATCTTGTGAATGGACTGAAACACAACTTGCTAAGCATCAGTCCACTATGCCATGCTGGTTTCAACGTTCTATTCAATGCTACCAGATGCACCAAAAATAATACTTCCAGAAATATTTTTCTTATTGGTGATCGCATTGAAAACATTTATGTGTTAAATAATGTTGATCTCCCTACTCTAATGTGTCTTGCAGTTGTCTCAAATGATCCAGGTATTTGGCAAAGAAAGATGGGCCATGCTAGCATGCACACTATTGAAAAAATTTC
This sequence comes from Datura stramonium, assembly GCA_018107945.1. Classification (NCBI taxonomy): domain Eukaryota; kingdom Viridiplantae; phylum Streptophyta; class Magnoliopsida; order Solanales; family Solanaceae; genus Datura; species Datura stramonium. The sequence goes on from JACEIK010002968.1 coordinate 25,372, forward strand.
TAAATTGGAACTAGTTCTTGGTTTGCCAAAATTAAATTTCTCTAATACCTATATGTGCGATGTATGTCAATTGGGAAAACAAACCAGATCCTCTTTTAAGTCAAAGGACATTGTGAGTACTTCTAAACATCTTGAACTTCTTCACATGGGTCTATTTGATCCTACTAGAACTGCTAGGATTAGTGGTAAAAAAATATGCTTTTGTTATTTTTGATGATTTCTCAAGATTTACTTGGGTCATGTTTCTAGCTCACAAGGATGAGCCTTCTCAAACTTTGAAATTTTCTACAAAAGGGTTCAATGAGAAAAGGGATACTTTATCTCATATATTCACAATGATCATGGAAGGGAATTTGAAAATCAGTCATTTGAAGAATTCTGTAATCAGCAGAGTTATAGCCAAACCTTCTCTTCACCTTGAATTCCTCAGCAAAATGGAGTTGTTAAAAGTAAAAATCGCTCACTTTAGGACACTGCCAGGACAATGCTCATACAACAGAATCACCTTGATCACTTTTGGGATGAAGCTATAAGCACTGCATGTCATATACTTAACCGATGTCTCATTCGGCTGTCACAACCTGAGCCTACACCCTGGACGTAATATGGTACTTGAAGTCATAAGTGACCCCAAGTCAACCCTTGGTCTATCATACACTGGTATTCTGAATAAACATGCACAACAGATATTTGAAATAATACATAATAACATTTATAAAAAAAATTAAAGACTAAACATAGAGATTTTAAATATCTGAAAGTCTGAAATCAAGTCTAGTCTGAAAGCCATCTAACTGAGGAATTGCTGGGACAAGCCCCCAGCTAACTCTAAGTCTAACTGAAAATAATAATGAAAACTGAAATGAATGAAATAACGCCCTCGGAATATGAGGACTCACACTGCTGTTGCTGATAGAGAGATCTGAACGAAAACGGCTAACGACGCTGGGTCTGAGAACCTGCGGTTGTATTATGAAATGATACAACATAAAAGTATGTGTCAGTACTTTGAATGTACTGAGTAAGTGAGAGATATAAATAGTATGAACGAACTGGTAACTGAATCGAAATGACATGAAATGACCAACTGAAAAATACTGAAAACTGATGCAACTGAAATATAGCTAATATGGTCAGTAATGACCATGGATGATGGTCATTGACATGCCCTAAGTCTGACATACTGAGTCTGAGAGACCATGCTGAACTGAGCTATCAAAACTGAGACTGAACTGAATTGACTAGTGGGAGAGTCTCTAACCGACATTTAACCACGTGAGCTAGACTTGGAGTCCGATGTATACACCCCACTAGTAGGACCTAATATACCTTGCCAAGGTATAAAGGCATGAACTGGGTGATCACAAAAGTATGGGGCTAATCAGTCCAAGTAATACTGTAACCTATGCTGGCAACGTAGTTCTGGGAACCTGGGTGCGCTGGAACCCCGGCCCCCTCGGTGCTAAGTCCTACTCCCACTGGAAACCTATACTGAACTGTTAAGCTAATAGCTCGAAACTAGAGTCCTAGACTAGTCAGGGACATATAACAGAAAGTACCTTGAGAATCTTATCGGACAAGATTATGAAACTGGGTTCTAGACTGGTCAGAGCTGCTTATCTGAAAGCATCGTAACCGTCTAAGAACAAAATGTAAACTGAACTGGGGTCCTGGGGTTAATCAGAGATATATATCTGAAATGTCATGACCGCCTAATGGACAAAACTAGATTATGAGTCTGATAACTGGGAGGCACCACTGACACCTCGGGGAAAGACTAAAGTCAAACTAATCAGTTGACACTTTTTGAATAGTTCTGAAAAGGTTCTACGTTCTAACTGAATGAAACTACTAAGAAGCTAATAGAAAGCACAACCCATTCCAACAACACGAGAATTTCATAATATGTCCAAATTTCAAGAATTCAAAGGGGTTTCATCCAACAAGGGTAAAATCATTCTCCTTAATGGAATAATTGCTCACATATTTATATAATATGAATTACTAGGATATTCAGCCCAAAACATACTTCAAAAATTGGATGGAATTTAATACGCAATAATCTTTACTCAAAAACTTAGGGCTGTAAATCATCTTGGCAAGAACAACAATAATTTATTTAAGAATTAATGAATATCATATGTATATAAACATGTATAATAACCCAATTGAAATTAACGAAAACCAACATGAAAATCTACTCATATTCGAAAATCTCAGGGCTAAACTGATAGGGAAATTACGGGAGGATTTTGGGGGACACAAGGGAAGGACAATTCCCTTGTTGAATTCCCACATACCTGACTAAAATCCTTCCAGAGAAGAAGTTTGGACTGCTGCAAGAGATGAGAAGTCCTAGTCTTGCTTGGATGGTTCTTGAGAGGAGAACTTTCGATGTTTCTAAGAACTGAGAGTGGGGAATGAGGAATGAACCTTTTTTCCCCACTAAAACGTCTAATATTATTACTAAAACGACGTAGTTTAAAGCTTGGGAGAGTAGGAAATTACAAATTAGCCCTTAGAACTTCGCTGGAAAAAACTATCAGGTGCCCCTAACGGGTCGTGGTGATAGACCATGACTCATGGTCACTCCCGTCAGGTACACTGCCTAGGATCCTCAGTAGGTCACCACGAGGGACCTAACGAGTCGTGGTTAATGACCATGACTCGTGGTCACCAGTCGTGGACCACACTATCTCATTCTGGAGATTTAATGCTGAGTCCAGTAATGAGTCACCTAACGAGTCGTTGGCACAGATAACGACTCGTTTCCCCCACTTATCAAGCACATTGGTCAACTAAATATATTCCTAACTCAGGCTTGACCACGAGTGACTTAACAGGTCGTGGTCAGTGACCTTGACTCGTGATATCCCTCGTTGGGTACACTGCCTCCCCTCTTTAAATTATTAAGGCTCCTTCTCACGGCTCACCCAACGAGTCGTGAGGTCACTTAACGACTCGCTAGGTGGGTCGTCCTGAAGCTTTTCTGCAGCTTTTCCAGATTTCCTGATTTAAGTCCCAGAATTAGACTTTGAGTTTCTGGGGCATTACAATATCTCCCCCTTGTAAACATTCGTACTCGAATGTTAGAAAACACACAGGAAGCGGAAAAATAGCAATCCAACTTTCCAAATGTTGCTCATTTAACTCCAAAACTGCCGGAATGACTACCTCCATTTCAAAATACATGACTGAACTAAATGTACTTTTGATACACACATCCAAAGTAGTAAAAGAAACTTATACACATGTATTGAATTCAACAACTAGATCAGATCCTAAGGCAAAACTAGTATTTCAAGCTACAATAGAGTCGGTAGAGAACAAGTGCAGGTATTTGGCATTCATATCCCCTTCCGTCTCCCACATAGCTCCCTCAACCTGCTGATTTCACCAAAAGACCTTGACTGAAGCTATTTCCTTATTCCTCAGCTTACGAACCTGATGGTCAAGAATTTGGACTGGTACCTCCTCATATGAGAGACTATCCTTTATTCCCACGCTGTCCAATGGCACAACTGAGGTTGGATCTCCGATGCACTTCTTTAGAAATGACACATGGAAAACTGGATGTGCAGCTGCTAGTTCTATAGGTAACTCTAGCTCATAGGACACATTACCAATACACCTCAAAATTCTATAAGGTCCCACATACCTCGGACTGAGCTTCCCCTTCTTTCCAAACCTCATTACCCCTTTCATGGGCGAAATTTTTAGGTATACCCATTCATCAACTGCAAACTCCAACTCTCTTCTCCGCACATCAACATAAGATTTCTGGCGAATTTGATCTATTTTCAACCTTTTTCGAATGAGCTAAACTTTCTGCATTGCCTCGTGAACCGAGTCTGGCCCTATCAGTATAGCTTCACCAACTTCAAACCACCCTATATGAGATCTACACCTTCTACCATAAAATGCTTCAAATGGGGCCATCTGGATACTAGAATAGTAGCTTTTGTTGTACACAAACTCGATAAGAGGCAAGTGGTCATCCCAATTACCCTTAAAATCGATCGCACGCTCTTAGCATATCTTTTAGGGTCTGAATGGTACGCTCCGCTTGCCCATCAGTCTGTGGGTAGCGGTGCTGAGTTTGACCTGAGTGCCTAGTCCCTTATGAAAGGACTTCCACAAGTGTGAGCTAAACTGCGTTCCCCTGTCTGAAATGATAGCCAAAGGCACCCCATGGAGTCTAACTAATTCTCGAATGTAAAGTTTGGCATAGCCCTCAGCTGAGTCTGTGGTTTTAACAGGGAGGGAATGAGCTGACTTAGTCATCCGATCTACTATCACCCAGATTGAGTCATGCCGCCGGCGAGTCTGAGGTAGACCCTTAATGAAATTCATATTCACTTCTTCCCACTTCCACGTGGGTATACTGATATCTTTGGTCATGCCTCCTGACCTTTGATGCTCTACCTTAACCTACTGGCAGTTTGGGCACTTGTCTACGAATTCAGCAATGTTTATTTTCATGTCGTTCCACCAGTAAATATCCCGCAAATTGCGGTACATTTTGGTAGCATCGGGGTGAATGGTGTATCTCGAGCTGTGTGCCTCAGCCAGTATCTATTGTCTCAAATCACCAACATCTGGTACACACAATCTTTCCTGGTAACGGAGTACACCATCTCCCCCTTTGGAGAAAGCCTTAAACTCCTTTCTAAGAACTGTTTCTTTAAGTTTAAGTAGGACTAAATCTTCATCTTGTCTAGACTTAACTTCAACTACTAAGGATGAATCCAACCCGTTTTTCATTACCACACCACCTTCAGCTGAATCCACCAACTGCACCCCTAACTGGGTTAGTCTGTGAACATCCTTTGCTAACTCCTTTTTGTCTTCCTCAATATGAGTCATACTCCCCATAGACTGTCTACTTAGGGCGTTAGCCACCACAATTGGCTTTGCCCGGGTGATACAGTATACTCATGTCATAGACTTTTAGCAACTCCAACCACCTTCTTTGATGCAGATTTAGATCCTTCTGACTCAGCACGTACTGAAGACTCTTATGATCTGTAAATACGTCTATGTGAGCTCCATATAAGTAATGCCTCCATATTTTTAGTGCAAATACCACCAATTCCAACTCCAGGTTATGAGTTGGATAATTATTCTAATGAACTTTGAGCTGTCTGGAGGCGTAGGCTATCACTTTGCCCCGCTGCATCAGAACGCAACCAAGTCCAACCCTGGAAGCATCACAATAAACAACCAAACCATCCGTTCCTTCTAGCAAGGTCAGAACTGGAGCAGTAGTGATTCGAGTCTTCAATTACTAGAAACTCTTATCATACTCGTCCAACCATTGAAATTTCACCCTCTTTTGAGTTAACTTAGTCAGAGGATATGCTATGGAGGAGACGCCTTCCACAAACCATTGGTAATAACCCGCTAAGCCTAGGAAACTCCTGATTTCAGTAGGAGAGATAGGTCTGGGCCAATCCTTCACTGCTGCTATCTTATGAGGGTCTACTTGTATTCATTCACTCGAGACCACATGACCTAAGAAAGTCACGGACTTTAACCAAAATTCGCACTTGCTGAACTTGGCGAATAACTGGCGGTCCTTGAGTGTCTGTAATGCTAATCTTAGGTGGTTGGCATGCTCTTCCTTATTTCTGGAGTATACTAGAATGTCATCGATGAATACGATGACGAACATATCCAAATACTGCTTGAAGACTTTGTTCATCAAGCCTAGGAAGGCTGTTGGGGCATTTGTTAACCCAAAGGACATTACCGCAAATTTGTAGTGACCATACTGAGTTTTGAATGTTGTTTTTGGTATGTCGCACTCTCTGACCCTTAGCTGATGGTACCCTGACCTGAGATCGATCTTGGATAAACAACTGGCTCCTTGAAGTTGGTCAAATAGATCATTGATTTGGGGTAGAGGGTACTTTTTCTTAACTGTGACCTTGTTCCGCTAACGGTAATCTATGCATATTCTGAGGGTACCATCTTTCTTACGCATGAATAGCTCTGGAGCACCCCCAGGGAGAGATGCTAGGTCTGATAAAACCATTGTCAAGAAGGTCACTTAGCTGCTCCTTTAACTCCTTAAGCTCAGCCAGAGCCTTTCTGTAAGGAGGGATGGAGATAGGCTGAGTATCTGGGAGGAGATCTACTCCGAAGTCTATTTCCCGTTCAGAGGGAACTCCGGGAAGATCCTCAGGAAAAACATCTGGGAATTCACTGACTACTGGAACTGACTGGATTGTTGGGGTCTCAAAGTTGGAATCCTTGACCCAAACCAGATGATATATATATATCCTTTGGAGATGAGTCTCTAGGCCTTAATGTAGGAAATAAACCTACCCTTAGGCATTAAACTGCTGCCCGTCCATTCTAACACTGGCTCGTTGGGAAACTGAAACTTGATAACTCTAGTTCTGCAATCGACTCAGGCATAGCAGGAGTGTAACCAATCTATGCTGAGAATAAGGTCAAATTCGACCATGTCTAACTCTATAAAATCAGCTGGAATAACTTTACTCAGGAATGAGACTGGGCAGTCTCTATACACCCGGCTAGCTCTAACTAACTCACCAACTGGGGTGGAGACTGAGAATGGTTCTGAGAGGACCTCTGGACTGATGTTGAATTGGACTACTATATAGGGAGTCACGAATAAAAGAGTGGCTCCTGGATCTAGGAGGGCATACATGTCTAGGTGAAAGAGATGTAACATACCCGTAACTACGCCAGGTGAGCTTTCCTGATCCTGACGGGAAGACAGAGCATAGAAATGATTTTGGCGCTGATTACCATCTGTACCTGGAGTGTTGGCCTACTGAGCTGGTCGACCTGCTGGAACTGATGATGTGGTAGATTTTGATCTCCCTCGCCCTGCTGATGGGCACTCCTTAAGCCGGTGTCCAAGCTGTCCACACCCAAAACAACCCTCTCGTCCCTGAAGGCATTCTCTTGGTTGGTTCCTACCACACTTCGGGCAAGCTAGATACCTATTCCTGGTACTGTGAGTCTGAGACTGAGTGCCAGATGATCCACCCCTCCGATGCTGGCGGGATCAAAAGGTTGGGGCGCTGGCTGAACTAGGTTATGGGGTCCTCTACTGTTGTTGCTGCTGTGGGCGGCTACCACCGCTAGACCTTTGATGGCCGAAATCTGAATGGCCAGTCCTTGAACTTTTGTTCTTATGCTCCATATCCTTCAGCTTTTCAGCCTCAATCTGCTGGGCATAGACAATCAAGCTAGAAAGGTCCATGTCCTTAATCAGCATCGCGGTTCTGACTCCTTCAGGACCAGATTTGACACTCCATTTACAAACTTCAGCATGCGAGCCCTTGGCTCGGCTACCATCTCTGGAGCATACTTAGAAAACCTAGTAAACTCCAGAGCATACTCCTCCATAGTTCTGTTGCGCTGCCTTAAATTCATAAACTCCACCATCTTTGCCTCCCTCAACTCCCGAGGGAAAAATCTATCCAAGAAAGCTGTATGAAATTCTTCCCACTCCACTGGTCCTGCTCCCGCTGGCCGACCTTCTTTCCACTGGTCATGCCAGACTTGAGCTACCCCCTTCGGCTAGTAGGCAGCCAAGTCGGCACTCTCAGAAGGACTGACACCCATAATTCGGGTGATTTTTCTAATCTCGTCTACAAACCTTTGTGGGTCCTCTCCCACCTTTGTTCCATGAAAATCTGGAGGGTTCATCTGGGTGAAATCCTGCACCCTCGCAGCTGTTGTAGACCCGTTGGTGTTCATCGGCACCACTTGCTAGTTCACCTGGTTGGTGACTGTTTGGGGCAGTAGTTGAATGGACGCCCTGAATTTGGAGATAGACACCGAATCATTTTGAGGAGCTGTTGGGGCTGGTGGGGCAGGTCTGTTGACATTACCGGCCCTTCTTCCATTACCGCTTCTGGGAGACATGGTTCACTGAAACAAAATAGAGCACGAATTAGAAGGGAATTTATGAAATTGAACTTTAATGCACGATAAAGAGTATGAACAAAAGAGAGTTTTCCTAATAACATCTCGTAGCCTCCTCATCATGAGTGTGGCGCGCTTTACACCCATGAAAGGACTCTACTCGATGCGGCTTTTAGACTTTTCGAGGATACTATGAACCTAGTGCTCTGATACCAAGTTTGTCATGACCCGAGCCTACACCCTAGATGTAACACGGTGTTTGAAGTCACAAGTGACCCCAAGTCAACCCTTCGTCTATCATACACTGGTATTTTGAGTAAACATGCACGGTGGAAAATTGAAATAATACATAATAACATTTATAAAAAAAATTAAAGACTGAACATAGAGATTTTAAATATCTGAAAATTTGAAATCAAGTCTGGTCTGAAAGCCATCTAACTGAGGAGTTGCTGGGACAAGCCCCCAGCTAACTCTAAGTCTAAATGAAAATAATAATGAAAACTTAAATGAATGAAATAACGCCCTTGGAATAGAGAGATCTAAACAAAAATGGCTAACAACGCTAAGTCTGAGAACCTGCGGCTTTCTCATGAAGCGATACAATATAAAAGTATGCGTCAGTACTTTGAATGTACTGATTAAGTGAGAGATATAAATAGTATGAAAGAACTGGCATCTGAACCAAAATGACCAGCTGAAAAATACTGAAAACTGATGCAACTGAAATATAGCTAATATGGTCAATAATGACCTTGGCTGATGGTCATTAACATGCCCTAAGTCTGACATACTGAGTCTGAGAGACCACGCTGAACTGATTTGAACTAAACTGAACTGACTAGTGGGAGAGTCTCTAATCGACATTTAACCACGTGAGCTAGACGTGGAGTCCTATGTATACACCCCACCGGGAGGACCCAATATACCTTGCCAGGGTATAAAGGCATGAACTAGGTGATCACAAAAGTCTGGGGCCAATCAGACCAAGTAATACTATAACCAACGCTGGCAAGTAGTTTTGGGAACCTGGGTTCGCTGAAACCCCGGCCCACTCGGTGCTAAGTCCTACTCCCATTGGAAATCTATACTGAACTGTTAAGCTGATAGCTCGAAACTGGGGTCCTAGACTAGTCAGGGACATATAATTGATAGTACCTTGAGAGTCTTATCGGACCAGATTCATAAACTGGGTTCTAGACTGGTCATAGCTGCTTATCTGGAAGCGTTGTAACCGTCTAACAACAAACTGTAAATTGAACTGGGGTCTTGGGGCTGATCAGAGTTATACATCTAAAATGTCATGACCGCCTAATGGACTAAAACCAGATTCTGAGTCTGATTTTGATAACCAGGAGGCACCACTGACACCTCGGGAAAATACTGAAGTCAAACTGATCAGTTGACACTTTCTGAATAGTTCTGAAGAGGTTCTACGTTCTAACTGAACGAAACTACTAAGCAGCTAATAGAAAGCACAACCCATTCCTACAACACAGGAATTTCATAATATGTCGAAATTTCAAGAATTTAAAGGGGTTTCATCCAACAAGGGTAAAATCATTCTCCTCAATGGAATAATTGCTCACATATTTATATAATATGAATTACTAGGATATTCAGCCCAAAACATACTTTGCAAATTGGATGGAATTTAATATGCAATAATCTTTAAGCGAAAACTCAAGGCTGTAAATCATCTTGGCAAGAACAACAACAATTTATTTAAGAATTGATGAAGATCATATGAATAATAAACATGTATAATAACCCAATTGAAATTAACAAAAACCAACATGAAAATCTACTCATTTTGAAAATCTCAAGACTAAATTGATAGGAAAATTATGGGAGGATTTTGGGGGACACAAGGGAAGGACAATTCCCTTGTTGAATTCCCACATACCTGACTAAAATCCTTCCGGACAAGAAGCTTGGACTGCTACAAGAGATGAGAAGCCATAGTCTTGCTTGGAGGGTTCTTTAGAGGAGAACTTTCGATGTTTCTGAGAACCGAGAGTGGGGAATGAGGAAGGAACCATTTCCCCCCACTAAAACATCTAATATTATTACTAAAACGACGTATTTTAAAGCTTGAGAGAGTAGGAAATTACAAATTAGCCCTTAGAACTTTGCTGGAAAAAATTGTCAGGTGCCCCTAACGGGTTGTGGTGACAGACCACGACTTGTGGTCACTCCCGTCAGGTACACCGCCTGGGATCCTCAGTAGGTCACCACGAGGGACCTAACGAGTCGTGGTCAATGACCACGACTCGTGGTCACCAGTCGTGGACCACACTATCTCATTCTGGAGATTTAATGCTGAGTCCAGTAACGAGTCACCTAACGATTCATTGGCATAGATGACGACTCGTTGCCCCTACTCGTCAAGAACACTGGTCAACTAAATATATTCCCAACTCAAGCTTGACCACGAGTAACTTAACGGGTCGTGGTCACTGACCACGACTCGTGATATCCCTTGTTGGGTACACTGCCTCCCCTCTTTAAATTATTTAGCCTCCTTCTCACGGCTCATCTAACGATTCGTGAGGTCACTTAATGACTAGTTAGGTGGGTCGCCCTGAAGCTTTTCTGCATCTTTTCCTGATTTCCTGATTTAAGTCCCGAAATTAGATTTTAAGTTTCCGGGGAATTACATTGGCCCATGCTAAAAAAGACTCGCTACAAATTGTTGAAAGGGAAGAAGCCTGATATAAGTTACTTTCATCCATTTGGGTGCAAATGTTTTGTCACGCCCCACCTTGGGGGGTATGACTGGCACCTGGTGCCCTAGTAGGACCTGGACTGCTAACTGGTGAGCCTAAGCACATCTGGTGCCTGACTAG
>JACEIK010002968.1:69393-81127 GCA_018107945.1 Datura stramonium
TTTACGTCCGATCTTTTCCCGAGCCTTTTTCTAGCACGTATGGCTTTCAAATATGCTTAACCAACGTGCGAATAGGCCATCTAGATGCCGGGAATCTTACAGGGTGTAACAAAAACCCTCTTTAAAAAGTCTTCAACTCTCGCTTTTCTGGAAACATTCCCTTCTTCACCGGTGGTTGTCCTGAAGACTTTGAAGTATCTATCGATGAAGCAAAGTTGTTCATGTCTAAAGATGGTACTAATCTCTCCGACTTTGGCCCTGCCTCTATCTGTTTTGAGAATCGCATCATCACTCACATTGTTGCTACTACTTTACTGCCCCGCAAAGGGTCTCTAAGCACTCTTTCAAATAGAGATGTATTCGTTGTGTACTGCCTTCTAAAGAAGCGTAAAATAGAGTGGTCCGAATGGTTCCTTGGGTACATGTTTGAAAGATATCAAGACTCCAGTGGCAACGCCAGCCTCCCCTATGGAATGCTCATGAGTCGAATTATCAAGGCTATGGGTGTGGATGTCTCTGAGTTCCCTGTCAAAGAAATCACTTATACCTACAATGATCGCGCCTTTGCTAGTATGGGCTACATTCTTGATGATGATCATTGGATCAAGAAGGCAAGCTTTAAGCACAAAGTAAAAATCTCCACTGTTGAAAGCTCTACAATATCTCTCCAGATGACTCCTCAAGTACTGCTCTCTCATCTCTTATGACTGATCTTCAAGAGGATAAGGAAACACTTGGTGCAGTGGTTGGTGACATGCACAAGAGCAATGAATCATTGGCTATCCTAATCTATAATGTAGCCGATTTGAAGAAGCAGTTGACCCTCGTTCAGCATGAACGGGTAAAGTATTTCAACAAAGTTCTGCGCCAAGCCGACTTAGCCACCGCTCAAGATAAAATCTCTGACAACGAGCTTTCTTTCGCCATTCAAAACTCCTACTCCTCTCAGTCCACTCGATTGAAGAAATTCTATCACTCCTTCTCTGAGCATATCATCAATATGCTCAAATATTTCCTTAGTCGTGCCTGATCTTTCTCTAATACCTACTCTCCCTTGCCCCCGTGGGCTTATGCTTTGGTATTATTCCCTTTTTGATATAAAGGGGGAGAGTATGTTTGATGTAGTGTACTGATCTGTGGTTTTGGTTGAATGGAAGGAATGATTGTTTGTTTACTCCTCATGTTTTGTTTTGATGCTTTAAATCTGTCATGAAGTGTTGGTCAAATTAAGATTCTCTATTATCCTTATTTCTCTCATAACTTAATGTTTGAGCCTTAAGAACAGAACGCATCGAATAAGGGGGAGGAAGCATCAAGCCTGGGGAAAATCCAAAAAAGGATCTCTAGAACGGGGAAGTACCCCCCTAAAGTCACATCCCTAAAATTATGTCATCATAAAAAAGGAAGAGATTGTTGCACTAATATGTTTCAATGATGACAAATTTACTGCAGGATTAGCAAAATCAGTAAAAAAACAAATACGTAGATAGAACCAGTCCAGCTGAATCGACTATGCACAAAGGAAAGAATCAAGGAACGTATCATTATCTCAGAAGAGATATTTATGGAAGGAAGATCGACTCCAAAAGGAAGAAAACTGATTGAGATTTAGAGAAGTTGATCCAAGGAATATTTTAGCAGAATAAAAGGCTAACAAGGAAAAAATCATCCCCAAATTAATCAGGGCCTCAGTCACTGATTGATATCTATTTCCTTAAATAGAAGAAATCATTCAGGGCCTCAATGACTGATTGATATCTTTTCAGAGGATATGAATAAGCTAAATCCCTTGGGTTATCCCTTGATGACCGGTAAAACAAGATCAAACGAATTGATCTTGTATCACTATTAGCTCATACAACGAAAGCATTTAAATAAGAATTTTGAAGACTCTTCCCAGTGTACAACTTCACTTGATCAAACTGACGATTCTTTTCTTATTCAATCATTATAATGCTGAAAGCATTACTAGTGAGATTAAAAGATAGAAATAGTCAGATAGATATACAAGTAAAGGTTGTATCAAGTTCACTACTAGTCACCAAAGTTTGGTGTATTACTCTTGTAACTATTGATGACTTAAAAGCTCAAAGAGAACCCTCTTCAACTCAAGGGGACTGGACTGGGCACCACAAGTGCTATACCCGAAAGTTCAAAGATCTGACCTGGGAGTTGAAATAAAAAAAATAGAATTTTCTGCACCAGGTCACTGAACAGGTTGTCATGTGATCCGTCAAGTTGACCACGAGTCATTAAGTGACTCGTGGTGAGGAGTTTGACTTGAGTTGGAAAATTTTGATTTGAGACCCGACGGACATGACCACGAGTCATGGTCAATCCCCACCATTCGTTGAGTCAGTCATGGTCAAGGGAAAAGGAAAGGTGAAGAATGAATGGCAGTGTACCCCACGGTTGGACACCATGAGTCATGGTCAGACACCACGATTCGTTAGGTGGGCCGTTGTCAGCTTTTGGTGGATGAATTGAGATTTTGGAAATGGAAGTAACGAGTAGTGACCGCGAGTCGTGGTCACCAGTAATGGGTCGTTAGGTCCCTCGTGGGGACCCCTCAATAAAAATGGCAGTGGACTTCACGACAGCTAATGACGATTCGTTCCCCTGGTAACGACTCGTCCAGTCCCTCGTAGGAACTAGCAATCAGTTATTTCCTGCGAATTTAGTAAGGGCTTATTCGTAATTCCTATGATCCTAAGGCCTAAACTACGTCACTTTAAGCTATGATCAGTGATTATTAAGAGGGGTAAATTCATTCTAGGCTATTCCTATTCATGCATGCAAAGTTAGACAGCTAAAGGGGTGATCAATCTTAATTTCTTCAAGTTTTCCTTCAATTCTTCATTGGGCAATCAAGGAGTGGTAAAATCAGGTTCTCCTAGGTATGTAGGTTTATGAATGGGTGAAATTTTTCACACCCATGCCCAAATCTTCTTTAATTCGTGAAATGACTTTGATGATTCCATGGGGTTTTATCCCAATTCTTATGAAATCCTTATGATCTATCCACGGGTTAATCTCTTTTATGTATCAATTCATATTTTATGAATCATGAGCAGGTTTTATAGCTATTTAAATTATAAATTTATAGATTTAAATTTCTACAAACTATGCCAATCTATGCATGTTTTATGAAAATTCAAGTTATGATTTCCTTATGATTTTGATAATCTTCAGCCCATTATGATTTATGATTCATGGCGTGACTTCTCTCAAATGCTCATCATAAATTTATCAATATCAAGTATAAATGATTTACAAGCATGTATGAATCTCATGATTTATGAATTTATGATTATGGGCGACTACGGGCCTTATTTCAGGGCTAGTTCATGTATTTCAAGCATCCTTAAGATTATCATAATTTAACTAGTCAATGAATCTCATGTACATTATCCTATGAGCACTATATATATTTTGCGAGTAGTATTTAACACCGAGTAGATTCGGGGTCGAAGCATACCCCGAGTCTCAGAATTACGTGCCAACATAGCCATGATGGGACCTCCTTTGAGATTGTTCCCTTTTGCCCCTATGGGCCTTTCACTAGTGATATCACGCTTCTTTTCGTAGTTCTACCCTTGACAAGGTACGAACACCCTCCCGACTAAGGATTTATAGCTTGGGCTCCACGTGTGCTAATATGGGGTATGTCGGTTATAAGAATCTCCCACTATTTCTCATAATTTATGCATGGTTATGATTATGTACTTTAGCTCAAGTCATGTTTAGCAAAGCTTTCCTCTTATGATCACGACTATGATTGATTTACGAATGTTTTGAAAAACCTTGAGGCTTTATGTTTACATTATGATGTTTATGTTATGATCATGTTGTCCTACTCGTATGAACTTTTATGTATTTTAACTAACCGTTTTACTTACCTTGAATACTCGATACATTCCACGTACTGACCACATACTCTAAGTTGTATCATTTTATGATACTGGCTCCGATCTTTAGACTCAGCCCCGTCAGTAGCCAGTTTCCAAAGTTAGCATCCAGCTTATGTGGTGAGTCCTCATCTCCTGAGGACCATTCATTATTAGTTATCTTGGTAGTTTAGTTTTCAGACTTGTCAGGGTTAGTTTGGTGTGTTGTCCATCAACCCATCAGTTACGTAGAGGCTTTCAGACTATGTGTAGTAATCAGCTCATAATGTAATATGTGAATTCCGGTTGATGTTATGTTATGATCAGACTTCCATTATGATTATCATGTTAAGTCTTCCGCTTTATTGATTGAGTTAGATTTTTGTTCATTCCATTGGCCGACTTGGAGTCTCTCTGGAATCCTTGTCTCCCGTATCTCGATCCGAGCCTATGTTCTGGTTGTGAAAAACTTGGTATCAGAGCAATAGGTTTAAAGTGTCCTAGAGTGTCCGAAAGCCACGTTAAGTAGAGTCTTTTTTATGCGTGTGAAGTGTGCCACACTTATGATGAAGAGGCTATGAGACATTTAGGAAATGTTCCCTTCTTTCATGATCTATGTCGTGCGGTGAAATGTCTCGTTATCCTTCTAACTCATGCTATTCGCAATTGTAGAATCATGCCTCCCCCCAGAGTTAACAGCATAAGAAATGAGAATGGAAATTAGCACAAGGATGGAAATGGAGATGGGCACCAGCAAGCCCTACCAGTCCATGAGCACCATACACCGGAGCCGGTTACCCACGCTGAATTCATGGCAGCCATTCAGATGCTAGCGCAGGCCTTGACCACCCAGGTCAACCAGCAGGCAGTGGCGCAGGTCCCACATAATGGGAATGCGGTGGTGGCTTGAGTCAGAGATTTTCTAAGGATGAACCCTCTAGAGTTCCTTGGGTAAAAGGTGGACGAGGATCCACACGAGTTCATTAATGAGATTCTGAAGATTACCCAGGTCATGGGGGTGTCAGGAGAGGAGTCTGCTGATTTAGCCTCATATCAGCTAAAGGGGGTTGCACAAATCTGGTTTAAGCAATGGAAGGACAGTAGGGTAGTTGGTGTAGGCCCCATTAGCTGGGACGAGTTCCACGCTACATTTCTGGATCGGTTCTTCCCTCAGAGCTTAAGGCAGCTGAGGGAGCTTAAGGAAACAACGTTTGTGAACTTGAAACAGGGTAACATGACAGTCCAGGAGTATGCTTTGGAGTTTACTCTTTTATCCAAATATGCACCAGAGCTAGTGGTTGACCAGAGAGCTCGAGTGAGTAGGTTCATACATGGGGTGGCAGACTACCTAGACAAGTATTGTAGGATTGCCATGCTACATCAGGACATCAATTTTCCCCTCATAGTTTTACATGCCCAGCGGATGGAGGCGGCGTATCAGAGAGGGAGAGAGGCCAATAGGACCAGAACAGACAGTTATGGGACCTCATAGCTGAGATTGGGGGGTGGACAGCGCCAACAGTCTCATCATAGGTCTTTTGCTCCAGCACCATCATCAGCCAGTACACCATCCAAACCACGAGGTGATCAAAGGGGAAGGGCCTCAGGCTCGAGGGGCCAGAGTAGCATGCAGATAGAGCATACTTTCCCATCCCGTGTAAGGTATGGCAAGAATCACCCAGGGTGGTTTTTAGTTTTCTCAGTCGCTTGTTTCAGGTGTGGCAAACCCGGACACAAACTCAGGGATTGCCCTTCAGCTATATCAGGGGATGGTGGAGCCCGTATCCTAGCCGCTAGTTCAGCAGCTCCGGCAGCACGTCCCTCCCAGCAGGGTGCTACAACTAGTTCAGCTAGCGGTCAGTATCAGAATAGTTTTTATGCCCTTGCGTCTCGACAGGAGCAGGAGACTTCCCCAGACGTGGTTACTAATATGTTACGAGTTTTCCACCTTGATATTTATGCTTTGTTAGATCCAGGGGCTACCTTTTCTTTTGTGACGCCCTATGTTGTTAGTAGTTTCAGAGCCAGTCCCAAAATTCTATCAGAACCCTTGTCAGTCTTTACTCCAGTCGGTGATTCAGTCATAGCTCGACATGTGTATAGAAATTGCCTTGTCACAATTCTTCATAAAGTCACCTCAGCAGATCTAGTAGAGTTAGCCATGATAGATTTTGACGTCATCTTTGGCATGGATTGGCTGCATGCATGTTATGCCTCAGTTAATTGTAGAACCCATGCAGTAGAGTTCAGATTTGCGGGGGATCCAGTCTTAGAGTGGAAGGGTAGTTCACATGTGCCTGTAGGTCATTTCATTTCCTACCTTAAGGCCGGAAAGATGATTTACAAAGTTTGTGTGTACCACCTAATTAGGGTTAAGGATTCTACATCCGAGACCTCGACTATCCAGCCGGTCCTAGTAGTATGTGAGTATCTAGAAGTGTTCCCAGATGATCTACCGGGTATCCCTCCAAGAGGGAGATCGATTTTGGTATTGACCTTCTTCCCGACATGCAACCTGTATCTATTCCTCCTTACAAAATGGCTCCAGCCGAGATGAAGGAGTTGAAGGAGCAGTTGAAGGACCTTTTATACAAGGGTTTCATTAGACCGAGCAAATCCCCATGGGGTACACCAGTTTTCTTTGTACGGAAGAAAGATGGTTCTCTTCGGATATGCATTGATTATCGGAATTTAAACAAAGTCACCATCAAGAACAGGTATCCTCTCCCCAGGATTGATGACTTGTTTGACCAGCTTCAGGGTGCTAAGTTCTTTTAAAAGATAGACCTCAAATCCGAATACCATCAGCTCAGGGTTCGGGAGAGTGACATTTCGAAAATGGTCTTCAGAACTTGGTATGGTCACAATGAGTTTGTACTTATGTCTTTTGGACTAACGAATGCTCCTGTAGCTTTTATGGACTTGATAAACAGGGTGTTCAAGTCATACTTGGATATGTTCATGATCGTGTTTATTGACGACGTCCTAATATACTCTCGAAGTGAAGAGGAGCATGTAGCTTATTTGAGGATGGTACTATAGACTCTCAAGAATCGCCAATTATATGCTAAATTCAGCAAGTTCAAGTTTTGGTTGAACTCAGTGGCATTTTTGGGCCATGTGGTGTCAAATGAAGGTATAAAGGTGGACTCTTAGAAGATAGAAGCGGTAAAGAATTCTCCTAGACCGGTGAATCCATCAGACATCAGGAGTTTCTTGGGTTTAGCTGGGTACTATTGGAGGTTTGTTGAGAGTTTTTCATCTATTGCAGCGCCATTGACCAAATTGACCCAAAAGAAAGTGAAGTTCCAGTGGTCGGAGGCTTGTGAGAGGAGCTTTCAGGAGTTGAAGACCCGACTTACACAGATCCGGTGTTAACCCTACCCGAGGGTACTGATGGGTTTGTGGTGTTCGATGCTTCCAGGATCTGTCTTGGTTGTGTATTGATGCAGCACGTCAAGGTTATAGAATACGCTTCTAGACAGCTGAAAGTTCATGAAAAGAATTACCCAACCCATGATCTTGAATTGGTGGCGGTGGTATTTTCCTTGAAAATATGGAGGCACTATTTGTATGGGGTCTATGTGGATGTGTCTATGGATCACAAGAGTCTACAATATGTGTTTACGCGGAAGGATCTAAATCTATGCTAAAGGAGGTGGTTGAAGTTACTCAAGGACTACGACATGAGTTTCCTTTACCATTCGGGCAAGGCTAATATAGTAGCAGACGCACTTAGTAGACTATCTATGGAGAGTGTGTCCCATGTGGATGAGGGGAGGAAGGAGTAGGTGAAGGATGTGGATCAACTTGCAAGGTTGGGAGTTCGTTTGGTTGACTTGACCGATGACAGTGTTACAGTTCAGGATGAATCAGAATCATCCTTGGTGACTGATGTGAAAGCTAGACAAGACGAGGACCCTATTATGGTAAAGCTAAAGGAAGCCATTCAGAATCAGAAGGTAGAGGTCTTCTCCGAAGGGGGAGATGGTGTGCTTCTATATCGGGGTCGCTTGTGTGTCTCGGACGTTGATGATTTTAGAAATCAAATGTTGCATAAGGCTCACTGTTCCAGATATTCGATACATCCAGGTGCCACCAATATGCGTAGTGACTTATGGAAGTCTATTGGTGGAATGACATGAATAAAGACATCGCAGAATTTGTAGCTAAGTGCCTGAATTGTCAGCAAGTGAAGGTTGAACACTAGAGACCGGGAGGTGTGCTCCAGGATATCAGTATCCCTACATGGAAGTGGGAAGAAATCAATATGGACATTATCACTGGGTTGCCTCGCACTCATTAACAGTATGACCCCATTTGGGTGGTTGTGGATAGGTTGATCAAAGCCGCTCATTTTCCACCTGTCAAAACCACTGACTCAATGAAGGATTACGCCAAACTGTAAATACGAGAGCTAGTTCGATTTCATGGAGTTCCCTTGTCCATCATATCAAACAGAGGTACCCAATTTACCTCTCAATTTTGGAAGTCGTTTCAAAAAGGACTAGGTATTCAGGTAAAGCTCAGTACAACATTTCAGCTGCAAAGCGGAGCGGACAATTCAGACTTTCGAGGATATGTTGAGAGCATGTGTGATTGACTTCAACGGTAGTTGCGATGACCATTTTCCTCTTATCGAGTTTGCATACAATAAAAACTACCATTCCAACATCCAGATGGCTCTGTTTGAGTCTCTCTATAGACGGAGATATAGATCGCCTATGGTTGGTTTGAAGTCGGTGAAGATGCGATGATAGGACCAGATTCAGTCCATGAGGCCATGGAGAAGGTCAGCTCATATGGGATAGGTTGAAAACAACTTGAAGTTGCCAAAAGCCCTATGCGGATGTGAGAAGGAGAGAACTCGAGTTCAAAGTGGATGATTGTGTGTTTCTGAAGGTGTCTCCCATGAAGGGAGTTATGAGGTTTGGAAAGAAAGGAAAACTCATCCCTCATTATGTTAGCCCCTACCGGATTGTGAAGCAGGTTGGAAAGGTGGCATATCAATTGGAGTTTCCCTCAGAATTAGCTTCCGTTCATCCTGTTTTTCATGTATCGCTCTTAAAGAAGTGTTTGAGGGATCCAGCTTTAGTTATTCCGGTGGCCAATGTCAGTGTGAAAGACAGCCTTTGTTATGAGGAGGTCTCAGTGGAAATATTGGATCCTCAGGTTCGAAGGCTAAGAAACAAGGATGTAGCTTCAGTTAAAATTTTATGGAGGAATCTGCATGTTGAGGGAGCTACATGGGAAGTCGAAGAAGATATAATAGCTAGATACCCACATTTATTCCCTACCGACTCAGTTCTAGCTTGAGGTATAAGTTTTTTCCCTAAAACTCTATTCAATTTCATGTTTAGTCATGTGCCCCAATTTCTTTCATGCATATGGATGTATGTAAGATTCATGAATTCAGTTTCGTCATGTATTTTAATCGGAGTTAGTCATTCCGTCAGTTTTCGGCTTATATGATCAGTATTTGAATATGTCGATTAGGTTTCTCTGCTTTTCTGTATGATTTTCAACATTCAAGGACGAATTTTCCCAAGGGAGAGATATTATTATACCTCAAAAGTCCAAAGATCAGACCAGAGAGTTGAAATGAAAAAAATAAAATTTTCTGCACCAGGTCACAGAACAGGTCGTAATATGTCCCGTCAGGTTGACCGCGAGTCCTTAAGTGACTCGTGGTGAGGAGATTGACTTGAGTTGGAAAATTTTGATTTGAGGCCCCACGAACATGACCACGAGTCGTGGTCAGTCCCCATGACTCGTTGAGTCAGTCGTGGTCAAAGGCAATGGAAAGGTGAAGAATGAGTGGCAGTGTACCTCACGGTTGGACACCATGAGTCGTGGTCAGACACCACGATTCGTTAGGTGGGTCATGGTCAGCTTTTGGTGGATGACTTGAGATTTTGGCAGTGGAAGTAATGAGTGGTGACCATGAGTAATGGGTAGTTAGGTCCCTCCTAGGGACCCCTCAAGAAAAATGGCAGTGGACTTCACGACAGCTGATGATGATTTGTTCCCCTGGTAACGACTCGTCCAGTCCCTCGTGGGGACTGGCAGTCAGTTATTTCCTGCAAATTTAGTAAGGGCTTATCTGTAATTTCTATGATCCTAAAGCCTAAACTACGTCATTTTAAGCTATGATCAATGAGTATTAAGAGGGGTAAATTCATTTTAGGCTTTTCCTACTCATGCATGCAAAGTTAGAGAGCTAGAGAGGTGATCAAGATTAATTTCTTCAAGTTTTTCTTCAATTCTTCGTTGGGAAATTAAGGAGTGGTAAAACCAGGTTCTCCCGGGTATGTAGGGTTATGAATGGGTGAAATTATTCACACCCATGCCAAAATCTTTTTTAATCGTGAAATGCTTTTGATGATTCCATGGGGTTTTATCCCAATTCTTATGAAATCCTTATGATCTATCCATGGGTTAATCTATTTTATGTATCAATTCATATTTTATGAATCATGGACAGATTTTATAGCTATTTAAATTATAAATTTATAGATTTAAATTTCTACAAAGTATGCCCATCTATGCATGTATCATGAAAATTCAAGTTATGATTTCCTTATGATTTTGATGTTATTCAACCCATTATGATATATGATTTATGACTTGACTTCTCTCAAATGCTCATCATGAATTTATCAATATCAAGTATAAATGATCTACAAGCATGTATGAATCTCATGATTTATGGATTTATGATTATGACCGACTTACGGGCCTTATTTCATAGTTAGTTCACGTATTTCAAGCATGCTTATTATCATAATTTAACTAGTCCATGAATCTCATGTATATTATCCTATAAGCACTATATATATTTTGAGAGTAGTATTTAACACCGAGTAGATTCGGGGTCCAAGCATACCCTGAGTCTCAGAACTATGTGTCAACGTCGCCATGATGGGACCTCCTTTGAGACTGTTCCCTTTTGCCCTTATGGGCCTTTCACTTGTGATATCACCCTTCTTTTCATGGTTCTACCCTTGGCAAGGTACGAGCACCCTCCCGATTAGGGATTTATAGGTCAAGCTCCATGTGTGCTCATATAGGGTATGTTAGTTATAAGAATCTCCACTGTTCCTCATAATTTATGCATGATTATGATTATGTACTTTGGCTCAAGTCATGTTTAGTAAAGCTTTCCTCTTATGATCACGAATATGATTGATTTACGAATGTTTTGAAAAATCTTGAGCCCTTATGTTTACATTATGATGTTTATGTTATGATCATGTTATCCTACTTGTATGAACTTTTATGTATTTTAACTACCCGTTTTACTTACCTTGCCTACTCCATACATTTCACGTACTGCCCGCATACTCTATGCTGTATCGTTTTATGATACATGCTCAGATCTTCAGACTCAGCCCCGTCACTAGCCAATTTGTGGAGTTAGCATCCAGCTTATGTGGTGAGTCCTCATCTCCCGAGGACCATTCATTATCAATTATCTTGGTATTTCAGTTTTCAGACTTGTTGGGTTAGTCGGAGGTGTTGTCCCATCAACCCATCAGTTATGTGGAGGCTTTCAGACTATGTATAGTAATCAGCTCGTCATGTAATATGTGAATTTCGGTTGATGTTATGTTATGATCATACTTCCATTATGATTATCATGTTAAGTCTTCTGCTTTATTGATTGAGTTATATGTTTGTTCATGTCATAGGTCGGCTTGGAGTC
Source organism: Datura stramonium (assembly GCA_018107945.1). Lineage (NCBI taxonomy): Eukaryota > Viridiplantae > Streptophyta > Magnoliopsida > Solanales > Solanaceae > Datura > Datura stramonium. Next base: position 80,986 of record JACEIK010002968.1, read on the forward strand.
TCTCGGGACTCCTTGTCCCGTGTCTTGATCCGGGCCTATGTTTGGGTCGTGACAACAAGGGTGACCCAAACCAGGATAAATCATTGTATCCTTTATCTTTCATTCTTTTATATTGACTTATTATCACTAACATCTTTTGCAG
>JACEIK010002968.1:81191-91298 GCA_018107945.1 Datura stramonium
CTTGTAATCTCTTATAGATTTTTACATTAAACCTATTTTCTCTAGAAGAAATTGCATTTATTATTTTTCTGGATAATGTGTAGTTTCATTTTAAAAATTTCTATATTACATCATGGAAGGGAAAGGGAAAAAGGGAATAAAATACCAGGGGTGTTAAATGAGTGGGTCGAACTGAATTTTTATAGGTCAAAATGCGTTGAGTTAATAGTGACCTGCCCAAAAGTTCCTTGGGTTACATATCAGCCCAACTTAGAATGGACTAATGACCCGCCTAAACTTGAATAGGTTAGAAGAATTATACATTTATGGGTTAATTTTTCTATCCTTAAAAAATAGTATACCTCCACCTCCATTATGGAAGGTAGAGAGAGAGCTCATTACTGTTTTTATTTTTTTAGCAAATCCACTAGGCGAGGTTCCTAATGCTAGTTTTTAAATTTATATAATAAAAGAGAAACTCGAAGGAAAAAATACAAGGGGCTCTAGGTATTACCTTATTATTCCTATTGAGCTTATTACTGTTTTTTGGCTTGATAAATAAAGGTAACATATGCATCACTTTATTTGAAGAAGGGAAGAGATTGTGGATTTAGGCTCCATCTATATGATGTTGTACTTGGATCAACAAGGCCCTAAACAACTTCACTCACACTTTTTAAAAATATTAAAAATGTGGTACTATATATGATCACGCTTTCTAAATTTCAAAGACAATTCAATTTTAAGAAATGGCACTCGATAGTTAATACCTTCATGTTTCAGGTTACAAAATTTGTATCTTGATAGGCTCCAACAAATTTTGCCAAACATCAACTTTTACTATGTTTTGGTTTTACGGAGCTGTGATGGACTATGTTCCTCTATTCATTCTTAGTTATTAGGAATTAAACAAACAGTGAAAAAAGATTTATATGTGGAAAACATTCATGCTCGAGTGGATGTGAACAACATGACCTATACCCCTTTAGGGTTTTAACTCAATTTTACTAAAACACCAAACCAAAATGGATTAACCCCCTGCAATTCGAAGGACCTAGCCCGAAGCCTTTTACAAAAAATTTAAATTGTTGCTACTCTCAAGCTACCCTTTGCTTGAAAACAAAAAAAAACAAACTTAGAAAGTGTTTTCAATCTTAACAATTTCTTTTAAGATAGTTGATAAGAGATTACAATTTAAACCTATTACATTCACTAGAGTTTACACAAAATACAGAATCTACTATAGCTTCTAGAATAGCCCATGACACAAACCACAAAACAGACATAGAATTGTGGATGGACATCTTTTATAGATGTATACACTTATATGATCTATTAGAGTCCAAGTAGAAAAGGGCTATCAAGTATAAGTCAACCCAAACTCTTTTCCTTATCCGATTAGAATATGGTTGACTTCTTGTGCAATTTTAACTCCTTTTTGTTATATCCGTGCAATTAGAAACTTATTAATATAGGATAATTATTCATATTAATCACATGATAATTCGGAAACAAAATATATTCATTAGATAATTATTTCTCAAAAATCTATAAATAAAACATAACTTCTACGCAAACATATTTTGTATATCATTATCAAAATCACACTCAACAAAATTTTCCTTTCTGATGATGACAATAAAAATTTATTTGGCATGTTTTTTCAACCATGATATTGCACTCACCCAAGATATTATCATCATTTTACACATGCAGAATATTTGACCTTTAGATATTCACATGATTACACTAAGACACGTAAGCATATTTCTCTTGCTCCTTTTGGCATCATTAAAAACAACTCTTAACATTCTTTAAATAAAGGTAGAACATTTCAGACACCTAACTCACCACTGTCAGGGCATCAAATACAAAAGACACATGTCTTTGAATTTCCAAAAGTCAATATTTATATTGGCCTTCCTTAAAAGTTCACCACAAACAAGTACAGATCTAAAGAGTGATCAGAATTGACAATTGATTATATCTCAAAAATAATGTCCAAGTAGTAATATTGTTTTATGAAACAATAGAAAAGATGATTATATTGGGGGAATGGTGTGGTCTAGTGGTAGATCTGGTGAAGTATAGGTATCAGGCAAGACATGTGGCTAAGTTAAAACTTAGAGCATAGCAAGAAGGTTATTATGCCTTTTCTAAATAATTTTTTCTATACTTGGCATAGTCATCATGAAAATGAACAACCAGTGCTCGGAGATCAATAATTTCTTAATGAAGCAGTGCTGCCAAAGAGTTATCAACACTAGCCGAAGAACAAGCCAGAACACTAGAAGGAATAGAGTTATCAGTGCATCCATCCAAACAGATTTCCTCTAAGCAAGTCAATTTTTTATACTCAACAAATTTGTGATAAAGAATCTATAAAAATCTCCCCCAACACATTTGAATCTAGCAAATATTTCATATTGATCTCAATTAGATCATGATTTGGAAAAAAATGGTTGATTGGTTTAATGGTAGAAGATTGAGATAATTTGGGAGCGAATATTTCTTGAGCGTAACAAGTAACTGGGCTCTTGTTCATATTTAGTTGAACAATATTAACACTAAGTTAAAATTTATGCATACCTAACTATGTTCCATCCTCTATTCCATCCTCGCATGTGTGCATCAATTTTGGACAATAAAGGTAATATCAACAAATATTTTTTCATAAAATAATTACTTATGCTATGTGAGTGTGTGTTTTACCCCACAAAGATTGAGCTAGTTATTAATTTATTTTTGACCCATTATTTGACTGTTTATTAAAAATATTAATTTTCTAGTCAGTCATAGAGGGAGGGATCATGTACTAGTGCTATTTTTATTTCTCATCCCAAGGTCTAATTTTCCCAAAATATTCTCTACTTAGTGGTTTCATGCTTCTTGGGACCTAAGTTCATCTCATGTGAGTTGTTAGTATTTTGTTCATTTAGCTGAACGTCTGAAACAGTGTCAGGGGTCAGCCCATCATTCATTCCTTCTCTTGCATTTTTTTTCATTTTCAAATTTGTTTCCACCTAAATACTAGAACATGCTCATGTTCTAAAGGACCAGTACCAGTCACAGTGTCTGTTTCATCGACTGTTTCATAGACTCGTATACTCACCTAGAATATAGTTTTGAAAGATTGGGAGCTTTTTTGAGGTAATTCAAAATGGGAAGAAGATTCTGTGAGAGCTCGTGGCTCATTTGCTCTACTTTTGAGGTTAGTCACTGCTTTCTCTCATAGAGATTATTTGAGCGATGATTTATTATATCAAGTGTGTTATGGTTTAGGAGTATTGGCTGATTTGGTGGTGGAAAGGATGAATTGATATGGTGAAGTCTAGGTTGGGACTTTTAGTTGATAGACATTATATGACATAAATTTCTTATCTATTGTTGTATCACTCTAATTCACGTGTTTAACCATACCTTGATTATATTTTATCTCTTTGTGACTTTTCTTTGTATCCTTTCTAGCATCACACTTCAAGTTAATTACTACTATATTTCAAAGAAAACAGAAAAAATGGCTTCTACAGGTGTTGTTTGGTTTGTGAGATAATATAGACAAGGAATCTCATAGGTTGGGATATCCCGTAGGATTATTTTATCCCACCTTCTACATGAAATAACTGAATCCACCATTTATACTAAAATAGTGGGATAAAATAATTCTGGAACAAAATGATGCCCATTACAAAATGTAGGATAAAGTAATCTCTTGAAATATTTCGGGATTATTATCCTTGTTCCACCAACCAAACAAAGTATTTGGGTCCAATTGGTTTTTTTAATTGGATGTCCTCAAATTGTCGTTTTGGCCCAACTTACTTTGCCAAACCTCTTCTTATTATGTGGCAGCTGAAATACACGAATATTCAGTTTTGACGTCATCATTTAACTTGTGTCTATTTATATTTTTTCTGCATGTGTAAATATTTCTAGATATCATTAGATATATAATATCTTCAATTAATCTTGATAAAGTCTAGTCATTTTGCCTAAAGTTGCAAAAGTTAGTGCTGAAAAAGTCTAGCCATTTTTGCCTGAAGTTGCTAAAGTTCAAGAATATGGCTGAAATTCAATTATTTTTGTCTGACTTCAACCAGTTATTTCTGAAGTTCATGCGCATATTGTTGAAGATTAAATAATAAAAATAGTTGAATTCAGGCAAAAATAACTTAATTTCAGTCATATAGAGCTGAAGTTCAAGCAAAAAGACTGAAGTCCAATCATTTTTTGTATGAACTTTAGGTAGAAATGCATGAATTTCACTTATATATATCTTCAAACATTTAAAATTTTACAAGACAATGTATTTTGACACTTCTATTTATATTTCACCTTTAATTTCACTTACATGCTCCCTCCGGTCCATTTAGTTATTGTGCTTATTAAAAATAACTAATCTAACATAGTTTTTATTTTAGAAAACCAAGATATAATTAGTTATTAGTTTTCACATTTACCCTTACTCAATAAATGTGAATAGATATTAATGTGTCCTTGTAGATTGGATCATCCATATAATATACACAAAAAAACTCAAGATATTTGAGATCTTTCTTTTTGAAAGATCTCAATTCGCCATGAAAAAAGTGAATGATATTAAATTGAGATAAAAATAGATAAAGAAAATTTAGTCAAATTACCTTTTTAGTTAATGATTTCTTAAAGCAAGTGGAAAAGAAAAACATGATGAGTAGAATTAATTTCTAGATCGGTTTCAAAGTTTAGTCATGATACAATGTAGAGGATATGATAAGGAGATAATTGTTTTATGATGCCTTTGAATGCTACTAGTTGATAATAATATGTAAGCATTGGTTAAAATAATAGAAATAAAGTAAGAACTTAAGTATTATATATTTTAATTGAAAATGAGTACTCGCTCAAATCACATAAGTAATAGAAGTCATTTTTCCTTATAATTGAAAATGTTCCCTTGGAAAATACATTTCAGTAACTAGACACAAAAAAATAATTTTATCAATAATAATTTGCCTTCCTTACAAAACTCATAAAAGGAAAAGAAAAGAAAAAGACAAAAGTATACCCTTGTCTTGACTCAAGAAAGAAAAAGAATCGAATAGATCAAATAAAAATTATTTATTTGGTCACCCCTAAACAAGCCCACTAGCCCATACAGGTGCTAGATAAACCCCTATTAAAAGAGTTAAGTGTCTCAACCTTTTATATAACAAATTGTTTTTTTGTAATTCCTCCTTGTTATGCCTGAAGAAGAAAATTCTCAAACTATTGAAGGAAGAGATAATCCAATGGTAGCTCCCTATTTTGTGATGATAGAAGAAGTTCGTGTTATGCTGGTTGATAACGACAAAACATTTGTTGCTAGGATGGCTGATTAGCTAAAGTTTTATAACTAAAGGTGGCATCTTTAAAAATACATAATAGAACTTATAACCTTGGGTTCTTTGGTATAACTAAATTTTGTGTGCTTTCCTTTTTATAAGAGATCTAATTGATATAATTCTTGTTATCTTATTTGTGATTTTAACATCAATATCAATTTATATTTCATTTATATATCTAGTAAATCTTGAATTTATGTTTTTCTTGTTTTCATAATACTATTTCTATGTTTGTATAAGTTGTTATACTAGTTAATAAATGAGTTTCGATAGTTATAAAGAACAAAATTATAAGTTTGAAGTTGATGATTGGGTGCACATGATTGGCCACCAATGCTGCTCTGTCTACACTGAGGGTATTGTCGTTCACTGTCGGTGCCAGCCTGTGGCAAACTAGTGTCCAGAAGGCTTTTGCTATGAAATTCAATGAGTTCTTGGTGACCTTCTTTCCACTAGTTACCCATTCTACCTACTTCTTATCTTGATAGAGCTTACATGATGCTCTACTATTTCGCCCAAGTGGTCAGGACCACCCCAGGCTTGTCAGAAAAGGGACGTGCAGTATGGTGATATCATAAGAATCCAATAATAAATGTATATACCTATGGTGGCACGAAGATCGAAGATCATAGGGTTTACCTGAACATCAGGTCTACTCGGTGCTAGACATTGCTCCCAAAAATATGCACATGAGGGCTCGTATAGTAATCGTGAAATCATTCATGAAGTTCATGGCCAAATAAATAATAACATGATGGATCTCACATGAAATATAAGATTAGCCATGAATAAAGGCACATGAGTTGGCCAAGAGTCATAAATTCATAAATCATGAAAACCATGCAAACTTGTAAAAATTTATATACTTGATATTCACAAATCCATGAAGAGTACTTGAAGAGAAATCATAACATAAATCATAAATCATAACTTAGACTTAGTAAGATAAAAATCATAATAGAATCATAACTTGACTTTTCATGAAACTTACATAATTGGGCATAATATAATTAAAATTTGAAACTACGAATTAATAATCAAAATAGGTAAAAAAATCTGCCCATAGACCATAAAACATTATTTGATACATGAAAGAAATTGACCCATAGATAGATCATAGAGGACTTCACAAAATTAGGGATAAACCCCAATAGATTATGAACTTAAATCTAGAATTGAAATCCATGGAATTGAGAAAAATTTAGAGCATGAGAGTGAAACGAACTCTCATTCATAGTCTCACATACCTGGGTAAATCTGATTTGCACTCTTCCTTGAAAGCCCAAAGGAAATTGGGGAAGAACTTGATGAATTCTAGGCTTAATCACCCTTAGGAACTTCTAGGATTGCATGCATGGAGAGGGATAGGTTTAGAATGAGTTAAATCCTCTTAAAATACAACTATTTGAGCTTAAAACGGCGTAGTTTAGGACTTATGGCCTTAGAAATTACGGATAAACCCTTACTAAATTCACAAGAAAACTCACACTACCAGTCCCAACGATGGACTAGACGACTTGTTGCCTATGACCATGACACATGGCCTGCTTCTCGTTTCCAACACTAGAAACCTTCACTCTTCTAGTCACCACGAGGGACACCATGACTCATGGTGTACCTGACGACTCGTGGTGACTAGTCGTGGGAACTGCCAAACATCCAATCTTTCATGCCAGCTTCTTGATCACGACCAACTGACGACTCGTTGTCACCACCTATGAGTCGTTCCTTGACCCGTTACTTCATGAACCTCTGACTATAGCTGCAAACCATGAATTGTGGCAATGAATCGTCACCTCAACCCGCGATTCGTGACATGACTCGTTAGCCTAGAGCCTTCCACCCACGACTCTGATCATGACTTATCAGGCCGACCCAAGACTCGTTACGTGGGTCGTTCTGAGAGAGATTCTGCAGATTCTTCTGCTGATTTCATTTCAAAATTATAAAACTGGTCTTAGAAACTTTCAGGGTATTATATAAGAGCTCACCCCAATTCGAATAAGAAAAAGAATCCACAAACGAGCAGAGGATCAATGAGGGTGACTTGTACTGGGCGCTGTATCAGAAAAAGATGCAGAAGTATAACATGAGTACCAAAACATGGGGCACTCAGTTGGAATCATAGGCTGACCAATCTCAGAAGATAATATATAATATAAAAGACATAAAAGGGGCTATCTATCAAAACTAACCAAGAAAATCACAACAGTACAATGATAAAGCGAAAATAGTAGTAATACACGAATATAGATATACAAGTATGCGAGAGCAATGTAGTGCAGTATGGGATGATGCAATGCAAATATGTGACCAATGCAATATGTAGTGAAACCCGACATCTTACCTCGAGGCGCCTGGCATCTTACTTCGGAGGTAGTAACTATGAAACCCAGCATCTTACCTCAGGCCACTCAGCATCTCACCTCGCACGTAACAATAAAGTAAAGTATAACTAGACTGGGATCTTACTTTGGACCAAATATTAGAAATGGACTGAAATCCTATGTTGGACTGAATTTATATTAAAAGGTTCAACTATTTTATAAAACCAAAAATCAATGAAAGTAGTAGTACACTCCCCTAGGATCTCAAATTAGTGAAAGATGAGACGTTAAAGCTTAAAAGCCAAAAATCAGTATTTTTTATGTTGTAGTATTTCTTTTATTCATTTCAGGTAATAAAACCTGATTATTTGAATGTGCTTGAAATAGAATATTTATCAATAGCTCATTATTCTTGTCAAGCACAAGAAGACATTGCTTCAGAATATTTCTCAAATATCTTTCAAATTATTCCTGCTTCAGCAAAAAAATTCAAAATTTTACTATTTCAGAAGTAAAGTTTCAACGTTATATTACTTTAGGAGTAGATGTTAAATTCTTACTACTTTAGGAGTAAATTTTTATTTTTACTACTTCGGGAGTAAATTTTAGATTTACTACTTCAGGAATAAATTTCAAGATTTTACTAGGTGTTGTCACATTCACTTCAGGGACTAGATCTGTATTAGATCTATATTTGTAACATTTAGCATAAGCTCACATTCTTCAAGAATGAAAAATAATCATCTATACGTGTCTTAATCATATTAAATTATGATAGCTTAAAATCTCTTTAATATATTTGCTACTTCGGGAGCAAATCGAGGGATGCATATAACATAGAGAATTTCTCTAACATATTTTTTCAGCTGTAATTGTAACAAGCCTATAAAAAAATTATCACTTCTAGTGATTATATATTTCTTGCAAATTCTCATTATTACTCATTAATTAATATCATCATATATTTTCACAATATTGTTCTCCTGAAACAAATATATTTTCACAATATTATTTTGCAGGTACAAATATATTTTCACAACATTATTCTTCTAAAACAAATATGAGGCATGAATTGCCAAGTGAATCAATAAATCGTTCCTCAGATCCACAAATAAAATCGGTATCGTTATTAACAAAGACTTAAATATCAAGAAATACTAACTTTCATCTTTTTAAAGAAACTTTTGATTTTTCATACCTCTGATCTTTTCAAAGTGAGTGTTCAAGACAGAGACTTGTGTTGATAACGTGTTATAAAGTAATAAAAGAAAAAAATATTGAAGAGAAAAAAGAGAGAAGAGAGAAGAATTCTTATCTCTTTAGAGGGATTAATTAAAATGAATAAAAACCCCTTTATTTATAGAGAAAAAACTAACTTGTTCCCAAAGTTACTAACTCTAATTTTCCTTTAAAAAAAGAGACATTCACTATAATAAGAAAATATATTTATAACACATAACAAATAACTCATACTTTCTTATCAGCATATCAATTATGGAAAGTGCGTCAAATGTCAACCATCTTTTATTTAGTATTTTTAGTGTATTTGCGTTACTAGAGTTCAAAATTTGGCAATTTTCACGGCGCTCTTATTGGTATTTTTCCCATGATGATTGGATTTCATTTGTATTAGTGTTTAGGTGTTAGAAATTGTGTTATTTGTACCTACAGTTGAGAAATCATATTTTGATGATTTGAAGATCATTCAGACTCGGTTTTTGATGAAATTTAATATTTTAGACCCTTGCATTATGGATAAATTAATTTGAAATGAATTTTCTATTTTGACCTTGGAGCTCGGGGTTGAATTTTTGAGCTTGGAATAGAAGTATAGTAATATGAGCGTTGCTAGACTTATATACTCATGTAGAGTATGGTTTTGAAAGATTGAAGCTTTTCTGAAGTGATTCAAAATGGGAAGAAGATTTTGTGAGAGCTCGTGGCTCATTTGCTCGGCTTTTGAGGTTGGTAATTGCTTGCTTTCTTAGATCTTATTTGAGCAATGATTTATTATATCATGTGTGTTATGGTTTAGAAGTATTGGTTGATTTGGTGGTGGAAAGAATGAGTTGATATTGTGAAGTCTAGGTTGGGACTTTTAGTTGATAGACATTATACGACATAAATTTTCTATCTATTGTTGCATCACTCTAATTCACATGTTTAACCATATCTTGATTATATTTTTTCTCTTTGTGACTTTTCTCTATATCTTTCCAGCATCATACTACAAGTTCATTACTACGATATTTCAAAGAAAATAGAAAAATGGCTTCTTCTACAGGTGTTGTTTGGTTGGTGAGATGATATAGACAAGGATATCTCATAGGTTGGGATATCCATATGATTATTTTATCTCACCCTCTACATTGAATAACTTAATCCATCATTTATACTAAAATACTGAGATAAAATAATCCTGGTGACTAAATGATGCC
>JACEIK010002969.1:45318-65236 GCA_018107945.1 Datura stramonium
ATATGCTCCTCGGGGAAGTACTTGTTCTCCTTGTGCTTTGCGTACCATTTCTTCCCTTCCTCTGTCACCCATCGGGTTCCGTATTGGCGGTGCTGGCCGCGTGGAATCGCTGGTGCTTCTGGGACTGCTGTTTCCAGTCTGAGTCTTTTTCTTCCAGCGCCCGATGTAGATGCGCCCTTTCCTTTGTCTTGCATGCTTGCCATTGTTCCTGTCAAATAAAGCAGACAGTCCCAATGTCAGTCAAATTAAAAATTAGCTTTGACTAAGGTTGGGTTAGGCTAGGCCACCCCACACTTAGTCTGCCCAGCCACGGTTTCGGCATCACGGCAAGAACAATTTATTTCTACTTTACCAAAACAAGAAAACGAAAACAACTAAAAACACAAATAATATTGCCTTGTGCATTCAGAGAGGTCGGCGGTGTAAATTCATTTGTACTACTCAGACTTCGTATAACACAATATTACCGTCGATCACAATTTTGTACATAGCACTTGGCAATGAAAAAGAAAAACGAAAACTATTTACCTGCTCTGAGCCTATGCCATCTACCCATTTCTTGTATTCTACAATTTCACTCCCAAAAATCAAATTAGGTCTTTTAGCATATTCCATAGATAATACGACCAACTCATGTCACCCAACATATACAAACCCTGAAGACTTCACAATTTAACAAGCTTTCCCATTTTCATGTTCAATTCCCAGCCCTAGCTACAATTTTCCAAATTCGATCAAGCGCATGTTTTTATCGAGTTTCATACAATCACAATGATATTACAAACATAAATTAACAATACTTGAATGAATTTAGTTTCAATTTCTACCTAGGAGTAGGTTTGCCTCATACCTCATGCTCCAAGTGAAACAAATTCAACTAAAATTGAGTTCGAGGTTGATGAACATACCTTTTAATTCAAAGAGCGGAAACTTGATGAAATTATGTACCTAGGTCCGTGACACGTTGAGGGAGAGGAATTTTGGGAGGGTTGTCGCGGAGGATGAAAAATGGAGAAAATGAGGGAAATCGGGGTTAAAAAGTAGGAATTTCGCGCGGGTTGCCCGGTGACCAGGTGTGACCCGGCCCAGCGAATAACACTTCCAGCGTGTCACGGAGTAATGCGGAGCATCACCTCCGTGACACAGAGCCATCACTTGCAGGCATACTGGAATTTGTAAAAATTCAAGATTTGCCTTCAACGTGTCCACGAAGGAAGAAGCACAGAGCCGGCGCGTGGGCTCACTGTTTTACCACTTTTCAATTTTTTCTTACCTCATTTTTCTCCCTTGCGATTCTTTGCATTTTGCCCTCCGATCAACCTGAAATTTATCTTACAACAAGAAATTGTTTAGAATCCACAAGGTTGAAAAACAACACACAAAATTTTATTTTTATATTTACACACATGTATATTTTTTTTTCTTTTTTTCTTACATGCAATCATAAAAACTAAAATTCACGGGTTGCCTCACCGTGCAACGCTGGTTTACCGTCGAGCTCGACGTCATTTAAGTTAATTCCGCCCCTAGGGTGATAGACATTTTCTCACGAGCCCATCCTCACCCTGTCAAGCTTACCTGTCGGGGATCGTCCCACCAACTATGGAGACTCAGCGCCTTGAGCAGCTTCAGCTTGCTCAAACACGTTGATAACCGAGAGTTCCTCGTACCGGCCGGGAGCTTGGTGGCCTTGTACACATCGAACACCTCCACCTTGTCGTGTGCTCGCATCGTGAGTTGCCCTGAAGCTACGTCTATCAGCACTTTCCCGGTAGCCAAGAAGGGACGTCCCAAAATAAATGGGACTTGACACGTGCGGCTCCGAAGTCCAGCACTAAATCACAGGGAAGATCGGGGAGCCGACTTGCACCAGCACGTCCTCCACAATCTTGTCTGGTCATGCCAAGGAGCGATACACGAGCTGCAAGATTACTGTTGTTGGTCTAGGACTCCCTAGCCCCAACTTCTTGAATACAGAGGTCGGCATCAAGTTGTACTCGCTCCCAAATCACACAATCCATGACTCGGATACTCTGCCCCGGTGTTAGTTTGAATTTGCCAGCTCCCGGGGTCTTTGGGCTTTGTAGGCAATCGACGGTTCTGTATCCGGGAAGTGCACTCATCCGTAAGAGCCACCGTGGCAGACTCAGTCAACCTGCTTTTGTTATCACGATGTCCTTTATGTCGTTGCGTACTTAGGCACTCCACTGCAAAATATCAACAAGAGGTAAGTTAATGTGTACCTGTTTACTTCCTCCATGAACTTTTTGAAACACGCCTCCTCCTTGTGTTTCTTTAATCGTTGAGGAACTGGGGTGGAGGTCTTCGGATTCCGGCCCATCCTTGTTCTTCCCCCTCTCCTCACTTTGCTCCCTCTCCAATTTATTTCTTTGCTCCCGACTTTCCACACTCCTTAAGCTGCAAACCACTCCTTATGGTCACTGCATTCACCTACTTGGGGTTGGGGTCTGTGTCGCTGGAAGTCCTCCTCTAGGCCTGGTGTTTTGAGCTACGGTAAATTGCCCAACCAGATACTCCGGCGCCTTGGTAGCTAACCGATTATTCTTGACCTCAGTTTTGCCAATTTAACATAGGCCAGCCTGCAATTGAGCTTGGTTAGCTATAATCGTCTTGAACATCTCCTCAACGCTGGGTGATGGTGGTGGAGGAGGGGCATTGTTGTTTAACTTATTGTGCTTGATAGTTGCTGCCCTCCTTGTCTTTGCACCCCTGACCCGAACTCTGCCCCTGATGGTTGTTGCTACCACAAGAGAAATTCGGATGATTCCACCAATTTGGGTTGTAGCTGTTACCATACTTCTGGTGATTAATTCTCTTTGTGCATTGCCGACAAAGTTCAACGAGTCGGGATTTGCTCCCACAACACTCAGCTGGTGGTCATTACTCCCGCACACTCACACCAAATCTGCCTGCATTCACTGGGAGCTTGAGACTGATTCAAGCTCTATGTTGCCAAAGTGGGTGTTGAGTTGATCTTGCAAGGCGGCTATAAATGCGACGATAGGCTAGCAAAGCCCATCCACTTCTATGACTCTAGCTGCTTTCCTTGCTCCTCCCCTTGAAGAGTCCGCATTCCACTCCGGATTTCCCTGCAGAAATACGATTTAACAAATATGCAACTCATCATAAGTCTTTTCTAATGCTTGCCCCATTTTTGAGTCGACAAGATTTTGTGTGGGGTTCCAAACCGTCAATAAGTGTGCACCAGCACATCATTGGATTGGTGGTGATGAGGACAATCCCACAACAGCGATTTGAATCTCTCCCAAGCTTGATACAGATTCTCCTCTCTTTGTTTTGAAACTTAGGGGTGACTTCTAAGTCTTGTTGTTTACGGAAGGAAGAACCGGATCAAGAACTTCTTTGCAAGATCATCCCATGTGGTTATAGAATTCGGTGGATCAGCTTTCAACCACCTTTTGGCTTCTCCCAAAAGTGAAAATGGAAACAATGTAAGCCTGACATAATATGTTGACACTCCGAGCGAGGATAAGTGTCACTTATCTCCAAAAAAGTTTGTAGGTGTTGTTGTGGATCCTCGTGAGGGAGACCTGTGAACTACCCTTGTGTGCAACAATTGCACCATGTTCTGTTTAAGCTCAAACCTCCCTCCTGGATCAGGTTGCAGATGCTAGACGTGCATTGCTAGCATGTGGGATTCCCACATCCTTGGCAAACCTCTGTTGCCATTTCCTCGGAGCACTAACACTTTGCCCATTACAAGTGAGGTCTGTGGTTTGCTCCAGGATTGTTTGTTTTAGAAACTGCAGTTTTTCTCTCTAGAGCTTCTCGCCGTTGGCGATGGAATTGTCTTTCTGTGGCTCTAAGGATGGATCTACACCTCTTCTCTTGAGTGTTCTGGAGAATGCATTATCGCAAAATAGAGGCTAAGACCAAGTTGTCAACACTTAAATAGAAATAGCAAACTAACACTTTAAGAAAAATTATAATTTCTCCAATTGCCAGTCCCCGGCTTATCAGCAGCGCCAAAAAAAACTTGTTCGGCTGTCTGGATGACTACACGCAGAAGTGCACGTGGTCGAACAAGTAGTAAGTGGCTCAAGTAAGCCAAGTATCGATCCACAGGGACTGGACTGCAGGGCAAAATCACCTCAAGTGTCAATTTACTGCAACTCTAAAAATGAAGACAACAGTGTGAATAAAAGTTTTTATATTTTGTGAACTAATTTTATACTAAGCTAAAATAAATATATAAGTGAGTACGAGCGCATGAATGTGAGCATCTTTGAGGCTACAAAGAACATATAAAGAAATTAATTATCGATACAACATGGTTTATCTTTTCTCCGGTTGCTAGTCGGAACTTATGCATATGGATTAAAACTCTCATATTTAACCCAACTTAAGAATCATGAACCTTCCCACCTACATTTACGCTGATAAGAGAATAAATTCCAAGTTCTATCCATACAAAACCGATTCCACACGTGACTAATACGACTTTCAGGTATATTTCTATCCTGAAGGTAAATCAATTCTCAATTTTCCCAAACTAAGTAAAGATCATATCTACTAATTCACAACTTTCCGGTTTCATGCTCTCTCGAGTGAAACGGACTTGCAATTTACATTATCATTGGCTAGATATCAATGCAGTAGGAACAAGAATTAATAGAACAACCATGAAGAAAAGGTGGAAAAAACAGATGATCAACAATTACATTTCAATACAATGTTTCTAACACCGACAAGAAGTGTAATTAGCCACTCATTTGTGGATTAAACATCGTTAAATGAATGTAAATCATACAAACAATTGAAAGAAAGAAGAAAGGATAGAAAACCCTAAAATTTTCATCCTCTCAACTGCTGTAACCCACGTTCTTGCTCCACCCAAGTCAGAACTAATTAAAAATGAACCTAAGTGTTCTATTTATGCGGTGAGAAATTTTCCGAATAACAAGCAACGTGTCACGGAGGTATGGCGGAGCACTACCTCCGTGACACGGTCACAAGCAACGAGAAGGCTCTTTGGAATTTAGCCGTCCAGGTAATTGTATCCAACGTGGCACGACATGCTAACGGGAGCATGCCCAGCGTGCCACGTGCAGAGCACTTACCTTCAGCTGGAATGTCAGATCTATGAAATTAATTCCAACGTGCCACGGCACCGTCGCGGACCCTCTCCGGAAATTCTTGAAATTATATCTCCCGGAAAGAATGCATCGCGATGACAGCGTGTCACGGCTCCATCGCGGAGCCTCTTTATTTCTTGCTTCTCTTGGCCAATTACTTGCTCGCTCCCGAGTCCATCTCCGATTCCTCCCAACATGCATCTTAGCTATAAAAAGTACATTTTTCCTGCAAAAACAACACTAATCATGTTGGTTAGTATAGAATTCACACTTTCCTACAATTTACATGAGAAAGTACAAACATTGTTGGATAAGCAAGGCAAAAAACGATGCATTTAGTATCACTTGGGCATATAAATATGCCCCGGATCCAGTACGTTCTTTATATGTTACAATTTACATGAGAATGTACAAACATTGTTGGATAAACAAGGCAAAAACGATGCATTTGAGTATCACTTGGGCATATAAATATGCCCCAGATCAATTACGTTCTTTATATTAAGTCTTCGCTCATGTGATTGATTTAGATGTATGCTCTTGCCATGGGTCAACTTGGGGTCTCTCAGGGCTCCTTGCCCCATGTCTACGATCCGGGTGTACGATTGGGACGTGAAAAACTTGGTATAAGAGCCATAGGTTTACGGGTCCTAGGGAGTCTAAAAGTCGGTTTAAGTAGAGTCTTTTTCATGGGTGTGAAGCGTACCACACTTATGATGAAGAGGGTACTAGATGTTTAGGAAATGTTCCCTTCTTTCATGATCTATGTCATGCGATGAACATCCTTTAGTCCTCTAATTCATGCTATCCGCGCTTGCAGAACCATGCCTCCATTTCGAGTAAACACCAGGAGAAACGGAAATGGTGATGATCAAGAGGTTGCCCATGATGGTGAGCATCAGCCAGCTCCACCCGTTCATGAAGAGCACATACCGGAGCCAGCCGCCCAATGCTGAGTTTAGGGCGGCGATTCAGATCCTGGCACAGGCCATGACTGCTCAGGTCCAGAATTAGGTGATGGCGCATTTCCCTTAAAATGGGAATGTAGCAGCGGCTAGGGTGAGAGATTTCTTGAGGCTGAGCCCTCCGAAGTTCACAGGGTTAAAGGTGGATGAGGATCCACATGATTTTATAGAGGAGATTCTAAAAATCACCCAAGTCATGAGGGTGAACAATGGGGAATGCATTGATTTGACCTCCTACCAGCTAAAGGGGGTAGCACATATATGGTTTAAGCGATGGAGAGTTGCTAGGGCGGGGGGTGCAGGCCCGATAGGCTGGGATGAGTTTCACATTGCATTCGTGGAGTGGTTCATCCCTCGAGAGATGAGGGAGCTCAAGGCGGCCGAGTTTGTTAATATGAAGCAAGGTAGCATGTCTGTCCAAGAGTATGCATTGGAGTTCACCCGATTATCTAAATATTCTCCGGAGTTTGTGGCGGATCAGCGAGCTCAGGTGAGCCGCTTTGTGCATGGAGTAGCAGTTTACTTGGACCAGGATTTTCGGATCGCCATGCTTCACCGGGACATTGATTTTCCCTGTATTGTGTTTCATGTGCAGTAGATGGAGTCAGTCTACCAGAGGCAGAGAGAGGCCAAGAGGGCCAGGACCGACAGCTATGGAGTTTCTCAGGTCAGGTCAGGAGGCGGACCACGTTAGCAGACTTAGCACCGGTCCGATGCTCCAGCTCCATCATCGACTAGCATGCCATATAGGTTCAGGGGAGACCAGAGGAGCAGGACTACAGGATCGAGGATCATGGTAGCATGCAGATGGAGCGCACTTTCCCAACTTGTGCGAGATGCGGTAAAAATCATCCCGGGAGATTCCTAGTCGGTGCAAATGCTTGTTTCGGGTGTGGCAAACCCGGACATAGGATCAGAGATTTCCCTGCAGCCAATTCTACCACTCCAGCAGCATGACCCCCACAGCAGGGTGCTTCCACTAGTTCAGCAGGCGGTCAACGCCAAACAGGTTTTATGCCCTAGTGCCTGGCCAGGAGCAGGAGGCTTCGCCAGATGTGGTCACGAGTATGTTGCAAGTCTTCCATATTGATGCTTATGCTTTGTTAATCCAGGATCTACTTTGTCTTTTTTGACCCCTTACATTGCTAGTAGTTTTGGAGTTAGTCCCGAAATTCTGTCAGAACCGTTCTCCGTATCTACTCCCGTCGGTGAATCAGTTGTAGCTAGGCAGGTATATAGAGGTTGCCCCATTATAGTGTTGCATAAGGTTACCTCCTGGACCTAGTAGAGTTTTCCATGACGTATTTTGATGTCATCTTGGGTATGGATTGGTTGTTTGCATGCTATGCTTCAATTAATTATAGGACCCATGCAGCAGAATTTTGATTTCCGGGTGAGTCAATTTTGGAATGGAAGGTTAATTTCGATGTACCGACTGGTCAGTTTATTTCATACCTTAAGGCCAGGAAAATGATCTCTAACAGTTGCATATACCACCTAGTTAGGGTTAAGGATGTAGAGTCCGAGACCCAGACTATACAATCAGTTCCAATGGTGTGTGAGTATCCGGAGGTTTTTCCTGATGATTTTCCAAGTGTTCCTCCGGAGAGGGAAATTGATTTTGGTATTGATCTATTTCCCGATACGCAGCCTATATATATTCCTCCTTACAGGATAGCTCTAGCCAAGCTAAAGGAGCTAAAAGAATAGTTGAAGGACTTGTTTGATAAGGGTTTCATTAGACCGAGAAAATTTCCATGGGGTGCACCGGTTCTCTTTGTTCGAAAGAAGGATGGGTCCCTTCGAATGTGTATTGACTATCGACAACTGAATAAGGTCACTGTCAAGAACAAGTACCCCTTTCCCAGGATTGATGATTTATTTGACCAGCTCGAGGGTGCCAGGTTTTTCTCGAAGATAGATCTCAGGTCCAGATACCATCAACTCAAAGTTTGGGAATGTGATATCCCAAAGACAGCCTTCAAAACTCGGTATGGCCATTATGAGTTTGTATTTATGTCATTCAGACTAACCAATGCTCCTGCAGCTTTTATGGACCTGATGAACAGGGTGTTCAAGCAGTATCTAGACATGTTCGTAATTGTGTTCATCGATTATATCCTTATATACTCGCAGAGCGAGGAGGAGCATGCTACTCACTTGCATATAGTGCTCCAGATCCTCAAGGATCGTCAATTATATGCAAAGTTCAGCAAATGTTAGTTTTGGCTGGACTCGGTGGCATTTCTAGGTCATGTTGTTTTAGGTGAGGGCATTAAGGTAGATTCCCAGAAAATCGAAGCAGTGAAGAATTGGCCCAGACCGGTGAATCCTTCAGAAATTCGGAGTTACTCGGGCCTAGCAACTTACTACCGGAGATTTGTTGAGGGTTTCTCATCTATTGCGGCACCTTTGACCAAGTTGACTCAGAAGAAGGTAAAGTTCCAATGGTCGGAGGCTTATGAGGAAAGCTTCTAGGAATTGAAGACCAGACTCACTTCAGCACAAGTGTTGACTTTACCTGAGGGTACGGATGGCTTTGTTGTATATTTGATGCTTCGAGAGTCTCATTGGGTTGTGTATTGATGCAACATGGGAAAGTAATAGCATATGCCTCTCGACAGCTGAAAGTTCATGAAAAGAATTACCTGACCCATGATCTCGAGTTGGCTGTGGTGGTGTTTGCATTGAAGATATGGCAGCATGACTTGTATGGGGTCCACGTGGATGTATTCACGGATCACAAGTGCTTTCAATATGTGTTCACATAGAAGGATCTCAATCTTCGACAAAAGAGGTGGTTGGATTTATTGAAGGACTATGATATGAGTGTTCTTTACCACCCGGGCAAGGCTAATATGGCGGCGGATGCACTTAGTAGGCTCTCTATGGATAGTGTGTCCCATGTGGAGGAGGGAAAGAAGGAGTTGGTGAAGGATGTCCACCGGCTGACAAGATTGGGAGTTAGATTGGTCGAATCGACCGATGGCGGCGTCATTGTGCAGAATGGATCAAA
This sequence comes from Datura stramonium, assembly GCA_018107945.1. NCBI lineage: Eukaryota > Viridiplantae > Streptophyta > Magnoliopsida > Solanales > Solanaceae > Datura > Datura stramonium. The sequence continues at coordinate 54,417 of JACEIK010002969.1, forward strand.
ATCGTCCTTGGTGGTTGATGTCAAATCTAAGCAAGATGAAGATCCGATTTTGAGGAAGCTGAAGGAAGTAGTACGGAGTCAAAAGGTGGAGGTTTTCTCCCAAGGGGGAGATGGTGTGCTACGATACTAGGGTCGACTATGTGTTTCGGACATCGATGATTTGAGGGCTCGAATATTGCATGAAGCACATGGTACTAGATATTCTATCCATCCGGGATCCACGAAGATGTACTGGGACTTGTGAGAAATCTATTGGTGGGATGGTATGAAGAAGGATATTATAGAGTTCGCAACCAAATGTTCAAACTGTCAGCAAGTAAAAGTCGAGCATCAAAGGTCAAGAGGCGTAATTCAGGATATTAGCATCCCCACTTGGAAGTGGGAAGAGATTAATATGGATTTCATTACAGGCCTACCTCGTACTCAACGGCACTATAATTCCATTTGGGTGGTGGTAGAGAGGTTAACTAAGGCTGCCCATTTTCTACTGGTCAAGACCACGGATTCGGCATATGACTATGCCAAACTGTATATTCGGGAGTTGGTTCGACTTCATGGAGTGCCCTTGTCTATTATTTCAGACCGAGGTACTCAGTTTACCTCCCAGTTGTGGCAATCATTTAAGAAGGGACTTGGGACTCCAGTCAAGCTCAACACGGCCTTTCATCCGCAAATAGATGGCTAGGCGGAATGAAAAATCCAGACTCTTGAGGACATATTGAGGGAATGTGTTATGGATTTTAAAGGTAGTTGGGATGATAATTTGATCAAGTTTGCATATAATAACAGTTATCACTCTAGTATCCAAATGGCACTGTTTGAGGCCCTCTATGGGCGGAGATGTAGATCTCCCATCGGATGGTTTGAGGTTGGTGAGGCAGCTATGATAGCATCAGATTTAGTTCACGAGGCGATGGTGAAGGTCCAGTTGATAAGGGACCAGTTGCAAACCGCTTAGAGTCGTCATAAATCATATGCTGATGTGAGGAGAAGAGACTTGGAGTTTGATGTGGATGACTGGGTATTTCTAAAGGTATCTCCCATGAAAGGAGTCATGTGGTTTGGGGAAAAGGGGAAACTCAGTCCCCGCTATGTTGGCCCCTACCGGGTTGTTAGGAGAGTTGGTAAGGTGGCGTATGAGTTGGACTTGCCCTCGAAGTTATCTTCAGTTCATCCTGTTTCATGTGTCACTTTTGAAAAAGTACTTGGGTAATCCAGCTTTAGTAGTCCTGGTGGACAGCGTTGGCGTAAAGGATAGCCTCGGCTATTAAGAAATTCTGGTGAAAAACTTAGATTGTCAAGTCCGTAAGCTAAGGAAAAAATATGTAGTTTTATTTAAAGTGTTATGGAGAAATCAACATGTTGAAGGAGCTATGTGGGAAGTCGAAGCGGATATGATGGTTAAATACCCACACATGTTCTCTACTGGCTCAATTTTACTTTGAGGTATCAGATTTTTCCCTAAACCTCTAATCAGTTTTCATGTTCCGTTCATGCGTACAGGTTTGTTTTATGATATGGCATATGTATGTGGTGTTTGAATTCAGTTCAGTTTTGTGTCCTTTTCGGAGGTAGTCAATCCGTCAGTTTTCAGCTTAATGATCAGTATTTATATATGGTGATCTCTTGTTTATGAGATTTCTGCATGTTTCTAACTTTCAAGGACGAATGTTCCCAATGGGGAGATATTGCTATACCCCAGGAACCCAAGGATCAAACCCTGGAGTCGAAACGGAGAAAAACTGGAAATTTGCATCAGGTTGCAAGACAAATTGTGAGGTGGGTTGTGAGGAGTGAGAACGAGTCATGATGTGACTCGTGGTCAGTAGGCAAGGCAAGCTCAGGTTGAGGAGGCCACGGGCATGACCACGAGTTGTGGTCAGACCTCACGACTCATGAAGTCACCTGTGGTCTGCATGGGAAGGTTGGTCAAGGTTTCGGGACAGTGGGGGTCACGGGTGGTGACCATGAGTCTTGGTCAACCAGCATGATTCATGGAGTCCCCCTGAGTGTTTTGGATAGTGGACTTCACGGGCCCAAGCCACCAGTCGTGCCCCTTGGCAACGACTCGTGAGGCCCCTCGTTAGGGGCCCTGGTAGTGTTTTTCCTGTGTTTTAATGAGGGTGTTTTCCTAATTTCTAAGGCCTAAATTACGTCGTTTTAAGCTCTAAATGGGGTATTTTAAGTGGGATTAGCTCATGTTAGGCCTCATTCATGCATGCAAGAGTTTAGGGAGGAGGATAGAAGGTGTTCTTCCCCATTTCCTCACAATTCCACCTTGGGCTTTCAAAGGAGATTAAGAATCAGTTTTTTTAGGTGTGTAAGATCAAAAATGGGTGGTTCCTTCCATACCCATGCTCCTACTCTATGGTTTTACTTATAAATTATCAAAAACTCAGAGGGTTTTGTAATTGATTTGTATAAAATTAAATGATTTAATTATGGGTCTTGTGATTTTGAAATCTTATCATAATCTACTGATTTTGATCATCTTCTGGGATATAAATTGATTATAATATTATTGATTTTGAATTTCTAAACAATTAGTCTTGAGTATGCATGCCCCATGATAAATTGAATTATAATCCATTGATCCATTGGTGTTTTGATAAGCCCAAATTGAATTATGAATTTATTTATGAACTTATTATGTTATCTACTATTAACTTATGAATTTCAAGCTACATGAATGATCTACAAGTATGTATGAATTTTATCAATCATGAATTATATTTTTTTTGCCGACCCACAGGCCTCAAGTCATGGCTAGCTCACATATGCTCAAGAATGTTTACCATTATCATGATTTAACTAGCCCATGAACTTATGTATGTATTATTATGGGCGCTATATATGTTTTGGGAGTAGTATCGAACACCGAGTAGGTTCGGGGCTCAAGATTAAGCCCCAGATCTCATGAACTACGTTCCACCGTAGGTATGTTGGGACCCTTTCATGTTTGTCCCTGACCCAAATGGCCATTTTCATGTGTGATCATGCCCTTCATAGTTCCTACCCTTGGCAAGGTACGAAAACCCTCCCTACTAGGGTTACAAGTGGGGCTTCATGTGTGCTCATATGGGGTATGTTGGTTAAGAGAATCACCCATTGTTCCTCATGATTTATGCATGTTATGATTATGTATGTTGGCTCAAGTCATGTTAAGTAAACTTATTCTATTATAATTATGATTATGTTATGTTATGAATGTTTTGAAAACCTTGAGCCATATGATATGATATTATGATTTACGATATGAGCATGACATCCTACTCTTATAATCATTTATGATTTTCATATATGTTTTAAATGTCTGTATTACTTACCTTGCATACTCAGTACATTCCATGTACTGACTGCATACTTTCTATGTTGTATCATTTCATGATACAAGTCCCAGTTCTCAGGCTCATCCTCACCCGTAGCTAGATTCAGACTTTCTCTCCACGCATTTGGTGAGTCCTCATGTTCTGAGGGCTACATGTTCATGCTGTATGTTATTTCTTCAATTTCTGGATGATAGATTAGTTGTGGAGTCGTCCCATCAATCTGCTTTTCATGTTTAGAGTCTTATCAAACTACAAGATGTGTTTTGTCGTATTGTATAAGTCTAGTACTGTTTTTCCTTTATGCTATGTTATGATTATGTTCTTTATATTAATTCTTCCGCTCATGTGATTGAATTAGATGTATGCTCATGCCATGGGTCAACTTGGGGTCTCTCGGGGCTCTTTGTTCCGTGTCTACGATCCGGGTGTACGTTTGGGTTGTGACTGTGCCGGTGAATCGCAGGTGTTGGGCAGTGGCCTAAAGCCTCACACCCGCACCTGCGCTTCAACCGGCATTTCACCTGGCCTGACAAGCGGCTCACCATTGAACATGCCACTCGTAATAGCTCAGGCCAAATTAGTTAAATAAACTTCTCTCAAATACAAGCCTCACTCAACACATGATCACATGATAAGCTACTTACTCAAAGAACACAATAAAAGAAAAATGATGCTTTTCCCTTAAGAATGACGCCACCCAATCTATCATCGGACAAATCGTGCACTTTTAAGAACGCGAGGTTACTCAGAGTTCACCCTCAACCATTATATCAAGCACACAATTTCATATGACATTTCTACAAAATAAGTACCCACACAAACATTATTCAAGTATCCAAACCCCCAACAAACACACATTATAAGAATCATTCAACAAGAGGGAATCAAAAATGGGAAATGGGTACAGAAAATTTCAGATTTTGCATGCCTAATATTTCAAACTCCCATTCTCAACAACAAACCATATAAAATCAAGGATGTACATACCGAGTGAGTACTGAGAAAAGTAACTAAATGGGAGCTTTGTGGCTAATGATGGTAGCTCTTCCAATAATGAGAACTATTTGTGCTTTGTGAGATTTGTGTGAGATGAGGCGAAATGAAGAGAATGAGATGAAGGGGTTTTGTAGAGAGAGAAGAGTGTAGATGATTGGTAGGTAAGGAGGTGTGTTTTAATGGTGGTGAGTTGGGAAAGTGGAAATTGTTGTGGGGAAAAGAGGTATTGTAAAATTGGAGTAAAAATGAAGGGTCTACTATACCTGCTGCACTTGGCCTCCTGCTGGTGTGGTCACCAACTTACTGATCGCATTCACCAATTGGCTAATGTCTGCCCTATTTGCTGCTACACCATCCATCACAATCTTTCCCAGCACCTTTGTTGCTGCAAATCCTCTGCATGAGTCTTGATAATCATGACTCCCTGTAGATGTGAGGTTCAAGAGAGCCTCAATTTCATCAGAACTTTTGGATAGAATCTATCCCTGTGCGGTAGCGTCAAGGAGTATCTTAGACCGGAGCTTCAGACAATGAAGTTTTTCCCAATTATCTCCTTAGGTTGCATGTGGTGTGGACAATCCCTCAAGTAACCCTTGTAACATTCCCATGCTTGAGCTAGAGTTTCTCCATCTTTCTATACGAATCCGGAGATCTTTCCTCTCAGTTCTTTAGTTCTTCCCAAAGAGAAAAATCGGTTGATGAACTTATTGAAGAGGATCTCCCATGTGGTGATGGATCCTGTAGGCTCATTCTAAAACCACTCCTTAGCTTCTTCGATTAGTGAGAACGTAAATAAAGTTAACTTAACATATTCATCTAGCACGTTCTGGTAGTGGAAGTTTTCACTTAGCTCTACAAATGTCATCAGATGCCTGTGGGGATCCTCGTGCGCCTTGCCCTAAAATTGGCAAGTGTTTTGGAGAAACCGCACAATCCATTCTTTTAGCTCAAAGTTCCCAGTGATGGCCGATTTGACAATCACCTTAGAAGCGTTCTCTAAATTTGTCCTTGCAAAATACATCACTGGAACTCTCTCATTCTCTTCACCCACTGCTTGCCCAATGTTTTCCATAGCTAACCTTCGAAAGGTTCTCTCTATTTCAAGATCAAGAGAAGCCAAAGATTGTCCTTGACTTCCCGTGCTTGGCATACACTAAGGCAAACAACCCTGTGAACTTCAACAAAAACAAGAAACAAACGTTAAATATAAACTAGAAAAATAAAATTTTAACCTGCAAATGATTAAACAATATTCAATTCCCCAACAACGGTGCAAAAACATGATATCCCCTAAGAGCATGCAAGCGCACATGGTCGTCAAGTAGTATAGGATTTTGAAGTCCAGATATCTTACCCAAGAGAATGTCAATTTAATCGTTATAAGGTTATAACTTTAATTTCACTAATCTACAAAACAAGTAAAATGAAGGTTTGTTTGGAAATTTAAACTATTAAAGCTTCAAATATAAAATTAACTAAACAAATGCAAGCTTGATTATATTTCGATAATGATGAAAGACTAGACCAATGACACTTGGCTGGTTTCAAGTTGATTTTTCAGACGTAATTAAACTGGCATTATTCTTCCTATGGTTGTTAGTTTCAAGTTACTATCCCATTTCTTTCCACTATCCCTAGTATCCAAGAAATATTTCATGAAGCCTAATGCCTATATCCCTATGGTCGCAGGAGAACAATTAACGACGATTATGCCAACTTGTATCTCAACTAAATGAGGTTGAAGGGTATATTCCTAGGTGCCAAAAACTCGATGTCTCCAAAACGCACGTAAGCCGACGTGGCCGTCAAGTAATATAGGATTTTGAAGTCCAGATATCGTACCCAAGGGACTTGTAAATTTAATCATTATAAGGTTGTCACTTTAATTTCACTAATCTACAAAACAAGTCAAATGAAAATTGGTTTGAAAAATTAAACTACTAAAACACCAAATATAAAATTAACTAAAATAAATGCAAGATTGATTGTATTTCGATAATGATGAAAAACTAGGGCAATGGCACTTGTTTGGTTTCAAGTTGAGTTTTTCATACGTAATTAAACTAGCATGATTCTTCCTCTAGTTTTTAGTTTCAAGTTACTATCCCATTTCTTACCATTACCTAGCATTCAAAAATTATTTCATGAACCTTAACGCCTATATCCTTATTGTCACAGGAGAACAATGCAATGACGGTTATGCCTACTTGTATTTCAACTAAACGGGGTTGAAGGGTATATCCCTATTCTCAACAACAACTTCTATCCTATCACCAATGGGTTCAAGGGTCTTTGAATTTCCGTTCTATGTTTATTATTAACCCTTTCGATTCCCTTTTCCAAGTTCAATCGAAAGCCAACAGATTACTTACAAGGTAATCAATCTTATAAATAATATATTAACACAGATAAATACAAATAACCATTATTGAAGAATCAAAATCAAATTTAATTAATCTTTCAAACAATCAAATATTCACCATGGTCAAAACCCTAGAATAAGAGTTTATCCACTCTTAGACAAGTGAAAAAACATATATTAGTCATCATCATATGAAAATACGAAGTAAAGAAGAGAAACCTAGTTGTAGAACTTTCTCTTCCTTCCAAATGACTTACAAGCTTTCATAAAAAACTACAAAATGTAAAAATGAGTAAAGACTGCTCCAAGAAGTCCAAAACTTCTCCAAGAAGTCCAAAACTGCTTAACAAATGACCTAAGGCCTCTATTTTGTATATGATCCTTAAAATGACATTTTTTCCCTTCAAGACTTGGCTTTAAAATTAGCATTTTTCATCTTGGAATGACCCTAGCGCGCCGCCCCATGTATCTCTCCATAGACATAGTCAAATTTCTAGCAATTTCAGCTCTGGACAGGGCCTTACACGCTTCCCCCTCTATCTCACCAATGTGTTCATTAAATTTCTCCAAGTCTGGACACCTCTGGTCAGGGTGCCACTCATCTCGCCAAGTGTGTGAAGTGCAAATTCTCTGAAGTTTGAGGGCTGGTGTGGCTCACTAGCAATAGCACCAGACTGAAGTTTTTGTTCTATGAAGTTTTGAACTTGGTGTGGGGCCCTATCCTTAGCACCAAACTCGTCAGCTCCTCAAATCTTCATTTCATGTATTATTTTGATCCCATTTTGCTTAGTTTCCTGCTAAAATTAACTCAATCATTTGTTAGTGCATAAAACACACATATACATGAATTAAAGCATAATTTAAGTATTATGAACTCAAAATATGATCAAATATGGGTAAAATCATGGAAAATAGGTATAAAAATATGCCCAACATCAACTATCAGACCTGCATGCAAAATCTCTTACCAGTTGCAAATGTTCATTAGTACAATTTTATCATGATCTATAGAGTGTTAAACAAAACACATAATCTTTTATCAAATTACTATATTGTACTTACATCTTCAACATGAGGTTCAATACTTATATAGTCTTTAAGTCAATCAGAAAACCTTGTATGTATGACATCATTACCCCACTTGCTTACAAAGTAACTCTCCAGTAAATTAAATAATTTCTATTTTAACCTTTAGCATTTAAATGTCATCATTCAATAACATAATTCAATATTTACTTAAGATATGGTTGTATCTCGGGGAAATTTGAGCAAAATATGTGTTACAATTGATTGCATCTTCGGATTACTCAAACTTTTTCTGATGCGTTTTTTAGAACCTCGACATGGTTAATTGAAAATTAAGTTTAGTGGGTGGGTTAGGATCACTATCACCATCATCATGACAAGTTCTTCTATTTCTCATACATGGCACTTGCTCCCCGAAGGAGTAATTACAAAATTGAGCAGTTTTCCTTGCAACATAAGTTTCACAAATTGATCCTTCAATCTTAGACCTCTCTATAACAGTTCTTTTACACTTGCCAATAGTTTTATATAATTTGATATTAGTAGTAATATGTTATGAAAAAATAACTGAACTCATTCATTGTATATTAAGTCAGAAATATTACATTCCGAATGGATAAATCCATCTCTATTAAACTGGGCCTCCAAGGCATGCCTCGTATACAAGTTGATTTGGTAAATGTTCCATCACATCAAAAAATCCACATGGGAAGATATTTTTCATCTTAGTGTTAATGTTAGAAATATTTTGATCCATCCTTTCTAAGTTATCCTTCCACAAAGTGTAAGAACAAAAATTTTGAAGAACAAACTTACCTATGTAATTGGTTTTCCTATCCTGTCAAATAGGCTGTTAAACGCAATAGGAATTAAAGATTCTACGAAAATATGGAAATTTTGGTTGTTCATACCATACAATTTTCATTCATTCTATATGCATGCTTCCCCAAGTTTGAAAGCATAGCCCTCAAGCATCCTTAAATTTTTAATCCACTCATAAATATCTTATTTCTCATTCAACATGAATGAAAAACTTACCTTGGGATTTAACAGTTTATTATTGTATGATTCTTGCAACCATAGTTCCTTTCTCTTGAAATATTCCTATAAGTCCATTCTAGCTTTTGGATTATCTTTTTTCTTACCCTTAACAACCATCACTATGTTGAAGAAATTATCAAAATAATTTTTTTCAATGTTCATCATATCAAGATGATGTCATAGAAGATTATCCTTCCAATATAGAAACTCCCAAAATATGTTATGTTTAGTCTATTTATGTCTAACACCATATCTAGAAAGTCTAGAAGGTGTAGCTTCTGCAGCCTTTAGCAACTGACAAGCTCTCTCCCAAATTTTATTTCCTGACGATGATGGAGGTGGCAGATCATTTTCTATATTATTCTTTCTGAATGCATGTTTAATTTTTTCTAAACTCGTGATCCATTGGCAAGAACTGACGGTGACAATCAAACCATTAATTTTTACGATCATGTTTTAAAGTGAATGCTTTACTAATTTCAATGTTATATAGGCAAGCTAACTTTTTGGCAATCATCCAACCAGACGATATCCCATATGCAAGAAAATCATTAATATTTCATATTAAAGAAGCATGCTAAAGGAAATTAAACTTAGTTGGTATTCCATGTCTAAATACACCTTCAGACCATAATTTGCAGATAAACATCATTTAAAATTTTTGGATTACAGGGACCCATGACAATACAAGTTAGAAATATGCAGAGACTGGCAATATACATTTCAGGTGGAAGACTATATGGAGTAATAAATACAGGACAACAAGAATAGGGTGCAGTAAAAACATAAAATGGTGTGCAACTATCTGTACACAAACCTAATCTAACATTTTATGGTTCACTTGAAAAATCAAAATAAGTTCTACCGAAATGCTTTCAAGCTTCTCCATTCAATGGATCAAACATAATACTAGGAACCCTTTTATTCTCACAGTGCCATCTCATATGAGGAGCATAACTCATCAATGCATACAACCTCTGTAACTTAGGTATAAGAGATTAATAATACATCATCTAGACTGGAACCATCCTCCCACCAGGAGTCTATTTAAAATGATAATTTCCACAAACTTACAATTTTCTAGATGACATTATTCTTATAGAACAACATGCAATCATTTTAACAATAATGAATTCTATAATATGATTATCCTAACATAAAACTAATTTTTTTGTCTGATAGAAATTCTTAGGTATGTCCAATTCAAGGTTAACTAGTTTCCCTAAAAGACCAACCATAGCATCCGCAGCAGCTTGAGAACCACTCCAACTTGATTTGATATTGATTAGTCTAACTGAAATATACATCACAGTATGTAGACCTCCTACATATAGTGGAGGACTAGCCTTTTCTAGTTGTTGATAGAAGCGTATTACTTCTTGATCTTTAGCGTATTTATATGCCCTCTTTTCACATTTTACCCATATTTTACCATATTTCGATAAGAATATTCATATGCTAATTCATATTTTTAGGGGAATATCTTTGAAGGGAGTTGATGGACGTGATTAGATGATCATGCTAGAAGATATGATTTAAATTTACCAAAAAAGCACTAACAAGAGAAGTTAGAGTCACGGAGCATTGATAGAAGGATTTTTTTAACAAAATCAGTGCGATGAAGTGGTTGGCGCGGCGCACATAGCTATGAACTTTAGAAGAATTTCCATCAATCTAGTGAAGTGTTTGGCTCAGCACGCCTAGCGTTGAGCTACAGAATGAAATTTCATCAGGTTGGCGAGATAGCTAGCATAGTACGCCTGGCCATGAACTTCCGAAGAAATTCCATCAGGCTGATGAGATAGGTGGTGTGCCTAAGGTACAATTTTAGTTGGAGAATTTTCTAACACCCTGGCGCACTGGCTGGCATGGTTTGCCTAAGCCTGAACTTCAGATGGAGCAAAAGGGAGCAGGCTAGAACAGTCACTGCGGGGTTCCCTATTTGTATTTAGACGAAATCTGACTGCGTAATTCGGAAGAAATTTGATAAAAATTGTGGGGTTCCCTATTTTTTGCGAAAGGATACTTGATGTAAATGAATTGACTTAACTAAGGAACATATATAT
>JACEIK010002969.1:65960-107164 GCA_018107945.1 Datura stramonium
AACAACCCATACCCTTCAACACATAAATGATGAGTTAGTAATTTACCAACTCATTAGATTTTTAAGCATGAGTTATTACTTAGTTTTCACAAAATTTAGAAAGGTTTTATACCCTTTTTCTTCTCTATGCAGACATTTGAAGAAAACAAAGATAATGGAGGATTTGAACTTGAAGTGATCCATAAAAGACATGCTTTTCGCTGATCTAAACCTGCGAAACGCAGGTATAATATACGAGAGACTACCTTGCACCTGCGTTTTGACCGTCTAACCACAGATCCCCACCTGCTAAACACAGGACAAATGCAGGTGGGGTTGTTTGCACCTACATTTGCACCTACTCTAGCGGATTGGAACCTGCTAAACACAGGACGAAGGGCAAGTGACCCATTTTGCTAATGGATGGGCAAAAACAACCAAAAAGGTTCCTAAAAAACAAAGAAGCCTCCTAGGTAGATTGTGGAAAGTTATACACAAGAAAATTGTAGATATTTACTATCACGCCCCACCTTGGGAGGCATGACTGGCACCTAGTGCCACACTGGGATCTGGACTAGCCCGACTGGCCTGGTGCACTACTGGTGCACGCCTGCAACTTAATTCAAGAATTCAACGAGCTATAACTCGGCTGTAAATACATCCTCTGGCTGAAAAAGCCACCTGTAGAAGGAGACGACTAACCAACAACAACACATTAGCTAGGATCCTGTACGGGCCGACAAGACCACCGTGTTGTCTAGTTATAACTGAAATGAAATAAGGCAACTAAACTACGCTATAGCCAACAAGGCTGTTAACTGACGGCTAAACAAGGCACCACACGGCCAACGCATGAAATAAAACATACATAGGCCCCGCACAACCAACAACAAAAGCTAATGATAGAAATTTGTAGCCTACAAGCCTCTAACAGTGGAATTATGGTAGAGACAGGGCCCCGACCTACCCATAAACTGTACAAAAAAAGAACAAACCTCTTCTAACTATCAACTCCGGAGGGAAGGAGCTGAATAAACTGCTAACTCCAGCTGATGGCTAAGAATGCCCCGAATCGCATCTATCCGCACCTACAGGCAAGTAATGCAACGCCCCAAGGATGGGCGTCAGTACAATATGCACCAAATATGTAATGTAGTAAAATGATAATTGAATTAAAGCTGATAAAACTGAAGTAATCATGAAGAAGGGTAAGATTTTAACCTGAATGATCTCACCATCTGAAACATCTAACTAACAAGTATCCATACACAAACAAGAACCTAATCTAGCCCTCATAAGCCTGGAAGGTACAAACAATACAGAATAACCTACCTGGGCCCCCATAATCCCCAACAAGTACAAACAATGTACACTCTACTATCTAGCTACTAAAGGTTCGTAAACATTTTGTAACTCGGGAACACTGATTCTCTGAAACTGTATTTGAGTCGGATAGGCTCCTGTAGCTGCATATGTGTCTGAGATGTCTGGGCTGTGTAACTGGACCCTAAGCTTTCGCTCGACTATGGGTCATAATGTAATATTTGATAATTAGACCCTGGGCCTTGGGCCAACTATAGGTCATGATGTAACTACTGTAACTGGATCCCGAGCCTTAGCTCAACTATGGATCATACTGTAGTTGTTGTAACTGGGCCCCGAGCCTTGGCTCAACTATGGGTCGTAATGTAACTGTTGTGGCTGGACCTTGAGCCTTGGCTTGACTATGGGTCATAATATAACTGCTGAAGCTAGACCACGAGTATCATATACAACCATCAAGCTGGCTAGGGTTAACTGTGACGAGGGTTACATACCATCACTATCTTCTCAATACTATTCATAATAGTTGGCCACAATAGGTCTACTTTGAATTACTATAAGTACATAAGTCTTACTAACTTTACGACAAACGTAACTTGCCGAAAGGATAGCCTTACATACCTTAAGTATCGACTTTCGTTTAACTGGTGATTTTTGACTTGTAACCGGTGGTTCTATCCAACTGCAGCCTTTATACAGGGAGAATAGGGCTAATTTCAATACTAAGTTTGGCAGATAATGATAACTTTCGATAATAATATCAACTACAATTCAACTTCGAATAACTCAGCCGAAAACCTATAATTTCTTGAGTGTTCAGAAAAGAAGAGTGCTTAGCTAATGCCTGTGGCCGTTTAGAATCCAATTTGGAGTAATTATGACAACTTTTACTCGGCGAAGTTCCAGTATGCCGAGTGAATTTTATAGAAATAACTATGTAGTAATGCTTCTCGTAGGCCTAGAACTCATTACCCAAAGTTAATTTACATTTGGACAGCGTTTGGTAGTGTAATCAGGTGAAAATATATTGAAGATTGCATGTTTACTCATCTCTGGCTGAGGAATATATTGTGCATATGATCAGAAATGAACTAGGATGCCATATATATAATCAAGGGTGGTGGCACAGGGGGTGCCTCGCAGCAGCCAAAGCACCAGGAAACGTGCCGCACCGTGCCTCCTAGGGAGTTGGTCCCTCTGGCGTGCCACACTGCCCAAGCACTGGCAGGATGGCACGTCGTGCTGGCTCCTCACGGCCTGGCCTTTCCCGAACCTACTTCCGAGGCTTTTCCCCCACGCATAAAACTTTCTTTACTCGTCACAACCCACGCATACACCTACTAACCGTTACCATTTCACGGGGTGTAACATTTATCACCCTAAATTATACACTACACATTATTCATTTATAAATAGATTGTACAGAGTTTTGCACATTATAGAATTGTAGAAACAGAAAGTATCTTTCTTCTTTTTCAACCTCATTGGGGGAATTTCACTATTGTTATAGGACTTGTGAAGAAAATTTGTGAATCAATATGATGAATGTTGAGGGAACTCTTCTTGGTATCTTATCTTTCTTTCTAAAAATAGGAGTAGCTAACTTGCTAGCTAGGGGTGTGTGCATGGTTGGTTTGTAAACTTTAATGGGTATTGATTAATTGCTTTTGGATTCTAATTGAAATTATAGATCTATTATTTTCTCTAAGTTTTAATTTTAAAAATTGATGGTTGCAAACATGAATTATATTTACTTTTCTTTCTTTTGCTTGAGAGATAAGGGTGAGAGTTGGGTGAGAAAACAATAGGGAGGATTTGGAGTGTTGATGTGTGGGGTTGAGCTAGATATAGTCAAAACCCACATTCCCACTCCATTAAAGAATCAAGGCTAGAGATAGCTTGATTTTTCCTCAAGCTCTGTGGTTGATAATTTGAATTTGGTCTTGGGGTTTGAGAAAACCTAAGACATAAACATTCTTGTGGTTGAGAAACGAGAGAATATATTTTATCCACTATTATCTATGCTAAATTTGAATCTAATTCAATGAAGTAAATCCCATTTTAGTTATTAGCCCATCAATAGCACACCCCTAGCCATCTCACTTGTGATTGCAACAATCGGAATTCCCCTCACTTAGTTCTAAATTTGAATTTGATATTATTTTTTCCTTTTTCCACCAATTTTACTTTTCAAATGTTGAACAATGATGCATTCTAGTTTGATTTCGTTTATAACTTTTGGATTATCAACTCAATTTCTTGTGGAATTCGACACTGATACCCATCGAATATATTTGTTCTTAACAACGACTGTTGCCACCTCCCTTAATCGAGAGAAGTCTATTGAGTGTTATGAAGAAATGGCGTCGTTTCTGGGGAATTGAGTTGTGATAGGCAATAGTTCTTTAATTATTCAAACTTGTTTTGCATCTTGTTTTGCTCTTGTTTTGTTTCTATTTTTGTTATTTTTATTTTTTATTATGGCATCGTGGAATGAATAGAGGTTTGGTGGTTTCAACTCCTATCTTGATGACCCATGACCCTATTGTGGTGCCCACTTTTGGCAAGATTGTAAATACGTCCCTAGATTACAGATATGTGCACCTTTTTCGTCCTATAATGGGTATAGTTGCACTTTATGTGGTGGTCATGATGGACATTGGGGTGGTTGTCCCAATGAGTTCACTTCTCGATATAGTTGTTATGATAGAAATGATAGTTGTGCTTTTGAGCTTGATAGTAATGATGCCATGGCATGTGAGGGAAGAAGCACTACATGTGACAGCATGGAATCTATGCTCCAAGCTTTTTTGGAGCGAAAGTCTAATTCGGAGAAGGAAGCCAACTTCTCAATTTTCAAGGAACTATCGACTCCTCAAGAAGAAAACTATAGTTCTCTAAAAGAAGAAGCCGAGGAGATATTGAGAAGCATAATAAGGAGGAGTGAATAATGGGACCTAGTCCAACTTGAGTTGTGGGAGGAAACCCAACATGATGATGAAAAAGGGGTCAAGGTGGACTTTGAAGAGATCAAGGAAAATTTCCATCCAACCAACATAACTACAATACAAGATGCCATAAGTGAAGAAGTAATACTAGAACTCCAAAGAGAAGTCTAACAAATTATTCTTGAGGACTCTAGTGCACTTGAGAAGGAGGATGTCAAGCAAGAAGCATGCTTGAGAATGGAGTGACTTAAACCGCTCTCCAATCATTTTACAGCATTGAATTTGGTTGATGATATAGAAATGGAGGAAACCAAGTCTAGGGAGGAAGTTGAAGAGGAAGATAAAGGTAGCTTCATCTTAGAGTATGCCATACCAACAAGACCAAAGTACATTCCTACTTTAAGGCCCAAGAAATGCAACATGCGACATCTATTACTTAGCGCCTTTAATTTTACACCACCACCCCTCAAGCAGAGTATAATAATGGATGAGAAATTAGGGGTAAAATTCACAAGCTCAAAGTGGAGAGAAAAGTGGTAAAGATTGAAGCCATCGAGTCGCGATGTTAACTAAGGCACTTCTTGGGAGGAAACCTAAGTGTTTTTAAATTTCTTTTTATTTCACATTTTTGTTTTCTTTTATTGTTCAGGAGTGAAACATGTGTGGTATGTGACAAAAAGTGGAAGGAGAAAATTTGATAAACCTGTGTTAGACTTGTGAAACGCAAGTCCTAATATGCAAAACGCAAGTCCAACGCATGTTCCAACCAGAATTCCTGGAAGAAAAAGTACTCAACATTGACACACCTATGCTAGACCTACAAAATTCAGGTTTGGCACAACTTATGTCCAGAATGCCTAACAGGAGAAGGTTCAGGAAGAGTGACTCTGCGTCCCACCTGTGAAACGCATGTTCAGCTGTACTGCCCGCAAGTCCAATGCAGATGTGTCTATCAGACCAGAGAGTTCTTTCACCCATTCATCCCCAATTTTGTTCAACCTTGTGCACTGAGGACAATGCTTTATTTTCATTGGGGGTGAAGTCTAAGTAACCTACTCGTTAGTGATGCATGATTTGACCCTATGATATATTGAGTGACATCCTTCGTAAGGGCAAATCGTCATTACTTTCTACTTAACTCATCATTTCTTGCTATTAGCATTTCCTTTGTAGATAGTACTTAATGAATAAACTTCGAGGGTTTTCTTTATACTATGATTCTTTCCCAAGGAGCATCTTTTTCTTATCTTATGTTTTTTTGTGTCAAACCAGGGGACATTTCTCGATGATGGATTGAAAGGCGACTTTCTTAAGGAAAAATTTCACGTCTTTGAGTCCTTGTTGTAGTCATTTAATGATTCACCACCAAAATTTTACTTGGCACAACAATAGGATTTTTGAGAAAAATGGGCAAATGGATTTGAAGAAAAACATTCTTGTCATGATTTCTACATTCCTTGTTTGAATTTTTGATTCATAAAATGACTTTACGAAATTTGAAATAGCTTGTCAAAACTCATGACTTTGAATTGACCTTGAGAACAGCTAGACTCCTTGGAGTGTGATTTCTTGTGTGGTAAGATTTTGTTTTATTCTTGTGTATGCTTATCATCTAGAACTTGCCCCGAATGTGATTCAAGGAAAAATCCTAGAGGTATCCAAACTTGGGAGATGACCTTAGGCCCTTCTTGGATAAACCACAAAATGACCTTTCTTTAACAACCAATCCTAGTGAACCAATTTTTTAGCCTTAACCCTTTTCTTTGGAAACCTCATTACAAGCCTTAAGCCCTTTGTGAATCCTCTTCTTTGGCCTCATTCCTTCCTAAATTTCCAGTGATAAAATAAAATGGGGGCTTGAAACTCAATATCTTTGGGTGGAAAGATGATATATGATGTAAGCAAAATCCTAAGTTTAGGAGTGGGCACAAAAGGGAAAAGAGAAGGAAGAGGTAACACCAATTGCTTGATAAAAAGAACAAAATGGCTAGTTGAAAAACCTTGAATCAGAAGAATAAAGAAATGAATTGGATGGTGCTATCTCTTGTGTAAAGGAGGCTTGACAAAGAAATCGAAGGGTTAAAAGGGTGGCTTGATGGAAAATTTGGATTATGAACAAAGGAGAAATAAGGTGGAGTTGACTCACTATGTGTGAGAGGAATGTTATATGTGCATCATAAAGGCATTATGGAGGTTCTAGTCATTTGAACGAGAAGTTGTCTTACCCTTACCTCTAGACTTCATCACGACCCGCAAGTCCTTCGTGATTCCATGTTTAGCACTTCTAAATTAGTGGAGAGTTACATAAAGGGCAATCCTAGGGTTCAATGTGTGTACACTTTAATGTCTTTGATAGACTGAGTGTATTTACATCATCTTATAATCCCTATTTTTCTGTGAAGTACATGAGTGTGAATGGGATTCTCTCTTTTTGTGAGTGGCATTACATCCTTGGAGTAAAAATGTGAAAGTCTTGATTTCAATTGAGAGGTATGAATGAGACATGTTGTGTAATAAATTTTTAGGCAAATATTGAATATTGAATGACAACATTGAGATGTTTATTGATTTTTATTTGAATGAAAATATACACTGCTTTGAATTGAAAGAATGACAAGGATATTTTCCAAGTCTTTATGGGGATGCAAATTGAGTTTGTGCAATATCTCTGAGTATTTTTGTTTTTCTTGAGTCAATGTATGATTTATGGGTTGTCTTGATCCTTAAAGGTCTTGTGTGCAACTCCCATGATGCTTTGAGCTTAAGTCAATTTTTCATGTGAGGGAATGTCTTGCTTGAGGACAAGCTATGGTTCATGTTTGGGGGTTTGATGAGTTGGTAATTTTCCAATTCATTAGTTTTTAAGCATGTGTTATTGTTTGATTTTTATACAATTTAGAAAGATTTTACGCCTTTTTTCTTCTCTATGCAAGAATTTGAAGGAGACAAAGATAATGAAGGATTTGAACTTGAACTGAGCCGCTAAAGACTTGTTTTTCGCAGATCCAAACCTGCGAAACGTAGGTGTAATGCAGGAGAGACTTCTGTGCACCTGCGTTTTGACTTGCAAACCGTGGATCCCTACCTGCTAAACATAGGTTTAATGCAAGTGGGGATGTTTGCACATTCTTTGCACCTGCTCTAGCGGATTGGCACCTGCTAAAAACAGGCGGAAGGGCAAGTGACCCATTTCGCTGATGGAAGGGCAAAAATGTCCAAAAAGATTCTTAAAGCACCTAGAAGCCTCCAAGGGAAATCGTGAAAATTTATACACAATAAAGTTGCAGATTTCTCACCCTAAATTGTACACTACACAATATTCATTCATAAACAGATCTTACAGGTTTTTGCATATCATAGAATTGTAGAAAAAGAAAGTACTTTTCTTCTTCTTCTTCTTCTTCTTCTTCAATCCAATTGGTGGAATTCCACCATTATTATAGAACTTGTAAAGAAAAATTTTGAATCAATATGATGAATGTTGAGGGAACTCCTCTTTCTATCTTCTCTCTCCCTCATAATATGAGTAGCTAACTTGCTAGCTAGGGGTGTGTGCATGGTGGGTTTGTAAACTTGAATGGGTAATGATTAATTACTCTTGGATTCTAATTACAAGTATAGATCTTTCTCTAAGTTTTAATTGTAAAAATTGATGGATGCAAATATGAATCTTTTTTACTTTTCATGCTTTTACTTGAGGGATAAGGGTGAGAATTGCATGAGAAAACAAAAGGGAGGATTTGGTGTGTTGATGTGTGGGGTTGAGCTAGAGAGAGTCAAAACCCACATTCCCAATCCATTAAAGAATCAAGTCTAGAGATAGCTTGATTATTCGTCAAGCTCTTGTGGTTGATAATTTTAATTTGACCTTGGGTTTTGAGAAAACCCAAAGAATAAACATTCTTGTGGTTGAGAAACGAGAGAATGTATTTTAACCACTGCTATCTATGCAAAATTTGAATCTAAGGCAATGAAGTAAATCCCATTTTAGTTATTAGCCCATCAATAGCACACCCCTAGCCATCTCACTTGTGATTGCAATAACCGGAGTTTCCTTCACTTAGTTCTAAATTTGAATTTGATGTTATTTTTTCCTTTTCCCCCAATTTTACTTTGTAAATGTTGAACGAAGACATATTCTAGTTTGAGTTAGTTTATAAATTTTGGATTATCGACTCAATTCCTTGTGGGATTCGACCCCGACACCCGTTGGGTATATTTTTTTGTCACGAGCCGAACATAGGCTCGGATCGAGACACGGAATAAAGAACCCCGAGAGGCTCCAAGTCGACCAATGGCATGAACATAACATCTAAGCTCAACATTTTAAATGCAGAAATCTAACATATAATATAGCAGAAGTCTAAAAATATTATAACATCGAATAAATGAATATATAACACAACTATGAAGCTGAATATATACTATGTTTGATAAGTCTCTACTAGTGACGAGTTGATGGGACAAGACCCAAACTAACTCACTAAAGTCTGAAACTGAAAATACTGGATAGGACTAAAAAGAAGGCTCTTGAAAGATGAGGATTCACCAACTCTGACTAGGAGATGCTAACACTGAAGATTTGGCTAGTGACGGGACTGAGCCTGAATGTCTGAGCCCATATCATGAAATGATACAACATAGAGTATGCGGTCAGTACGTGGAATGCACCGAGTATGTAAGTTAAATAAAACCTCTAAGTAAGTAAAACTAGGAATCATGCATATCATAAAACATTTCATCATAAGATTCTGAGAGTAGGGCTTTCATGTTGTTATATGAAACATGATTTAAACATAACTGAATATCATAACTGAATCGAATGACCCAAAGCTAAAAATGGTAATCATAAGTAAAACTAAACATTGGGTCAAACCTGCTGAAAACATAATAACATGACTGATGAACATGCATAACTGAAATCATGAGGAACAATGGGAGACTCAGCATATAACTGACATTACCACGATAGAGCTTACGTGGTCCCGACCATTACACTCAAGTGGGCGGAGCCGTGCAAAACTTTCCCATGGACAAGGACGCTACCATGATATCGATATCAAGCTGAAGGCCCCTTGGGGGAAGGGAAAGCGCACAAGGGAGGTCCTAAATAATCTGAACATACCTACGTCGGCACGTAGTTCTAAGGCATAGGTTTGGCTTATCCTTATCCTACTCGGTGCTAGACACTACTCCCAAAAACATGCATATTCTCTCCATCATTTTTCAACGAAGCTGACCATTGTCTAATGAAGAAGCTGAATCATGACATGACATACATATTCTGAAAACATAACTTGAAGAGCCTTGGCTCAAACTATACCACAAGCTGAACAACAGTGGGAGTCCAGACTTCAAAACCATGTGGTAAGCTAATAACATGAAATTTAGATAAATCATGAAACATACTTGATAATATGGGCTTGCCCAATACTTAAACATTCTTGAAATAGACTGTGATTACTTGAAACATGAACATATACATGGGTAATTCGAAATCATACTTTCATCATGAATATCTCATCATAACTAGAAGCGTAGATCATAATGTCATCTTTTCAAGAACTTTCATAAATGGTCATCTTATTTGTAAAACTTTGAAATCATAAGTTTGTAATTAAAAACATTATAAAACATGCCTATTAATTATAAATCAACAATAGAATTATGCATAGAGATTACCCACGATAGATACTTAGAGAATTCACAAGTTGGGTTAAAACCCCATAGATTCATCAACTGAGAAATCACATGAGATTGAAGAGGGATTGGGCATGGGAGTTGATGGATACACCCATTCATAACCCTACATACCTAAAAAAATTCTTATTACACAACCCTCTTGAATGCCCAAAGGAATTTGGGGAAGAACTTGATGAATCCTAAGCTTGATTACCCCTTAGAACTACTAGGCTTGCATGCATGGAGACGAATAGGATTAGGATGAGTTAAACCCTCTTAAAACACACTTATCATAGCTTAAAACGACGTAGTTTAGGCCTTAGGAACTTAGGAATTATGGAAATGCCCTTAATAAATTCGCACAAAAATACACACTACCAGTTCCAACGAGGGACTGGACGACTCGTCGTCAAGGATCATGACTCATGGTCTTCCTTCCATTGTTAGCACTAGAAACTTATTTTAATGCCCCAAAACTGGAGTAGGGCGCCATTGGAACTCGATTCATGATTGATTGAGAAGTTGGCTACATAAAACCTGTAACTGTAACACTTAGGCCATCCAGGCCACCATCCATAATCAATTGGAGTATAAACATGTCCCATAAGGTCTCAACAATACAGGGTAAACAACTGAAATGTAACCAAGGAAATGAATGTGTTAAACCAATTAACAATAAGCCGACGAAGCCACAAACTGAATAACACTGTACACACTAAGTCCATAAAGCCTCTAATGAGTAAACTAACTGATGGTCGGAACAGGGCTCCGACCTACCCATAGCTGCATCTCAAAACTCAAGAATAAATAACTAAGCCCTAGCTCCAAGAAGAAAGGAGCATACCAACCATCAATTGATCTCATGAACTTCTACTCAACTGGTAATATTGACCTCTACCTGCACCTGTGGCACGAACGCAGGTCCCCAAGCGACGGGACGTCAGTATGAATGAAATGTACTGGTATGTAAGGCTGAAACTATAAACATGAGATAACAATCATGTAATAACTGACTCAACACATAAACATATAAAGGATAGATATAACTTGGAACTCTATAACCTGTAATTGATAACAACTTACTATAACATAAGTGAACTCAAGATAATTGAACTAGGAATAAGGAATAGTAACAACCTGGAATCCTGGAAACCGAAACCTGATAATAACTCTATAATGAGATGAAAATGCAATTAAGAAATGCACAAGAAATAAACTATAACTGTAATGCCAGCGACTAACCAACCATAAATTCATATATAAAATTCGTCCATCCAATGTACCACACCAGAGTAAAATAAAAATATATCCAGCCAATGTACCACACCAGGGTAAAATAAAAATATCTCCAGCCGGTGTACAAAACTAAGGTAAAATAAAAACAAATCTCTATCGCAATCATAAATGGAGCTGATAGGGCTCATATAGACTATCTGAATACTGACAACCATGAAATATGTCGACTCAGTAACTATAACATGTGTAGGATCTTACCACGACCCCTAATACTACAATTATGCCATGCACATATAGGTCTTTCATTTAGAATTTAAATACATACATATGCTATGAATGAATTCTAGGGGAAGTTCCTAGAACTGGAATATCATAAAGACTGTGTAGACACACGTTCATGATTTTAAACATCTCCTAGAAATTCTAACATGAGGAGTAGAGAGAAATAACTTAACTTAACATTTTCTATTAACAATATTAGCATTCATTTCATGCTTATACTCATTTGACTATCATACTTTCATATCAAGAATTGTGATCATACCTCATTCGTTGCGCATCGTATCACATCTCGAGGTAACTTATGAAAAGGAAGAGATAACTTGAGTATCTCAAACTTGGATCTATTTAACATAAAAATGCTAAGCAACTGTCTAGGGGCTGCCTTAAGATAAATAGAGACTTATAGTCGTGCTTCAGACAACATAGGAAAAGCTCGTATGAATCATTGCAATATATGAGGATCTTAGAAAAGCTTAGCAGCATTATAAACAGTTTAGAAACTTCCAGGAAAAAAATCTTCTAAAACTCGAAAAATTTAATCCAACTCTTAGAACAAATAATCAAAGATAATTGTTTAAATAGTAAGATGAAGAACTTCTCCTTAACTTGAGTCACTATCTCAAAATATTCGATTCTAACCATTTCTTAAGAAGTTGACACTTTACTGACCTTTCATTAGCTTAACACAACTAAACATAACCAACTTTATTTATAACCCTTTTTTTTTGCCTAACTCATTAAAAATCGTAACACTTATCATCTAAGTTAACAACCTTTAACTTTACTTTTCGTATTCATCATAAATTCTTTTCAAAACAATATTCATGATTCCACACTTAATTATTTATTCTCGTGTTCATTATTCCAGCAATTCTTATACGCACTTACCGTTTTACCTAATTGCCAACCTTATCCCTTAAACATCGTCTTCTTCATATTTTAACGTCGCTCAAAGGTTCTTGAAATAAACTACAGATAGAGGACATATAACTCACATATTACCTTAAAAGGTCTAACATTTACTCTTATCTCTCCATTGCTACTATAGCCTCAACTTTTACTCTTAGGTTAATTTCCTTACACATCTACAACTTTCAAAGAACATGCGACGTGTCTACTTAAAGCCTTAAGCAATTCTCAAGAGGTCTAGATAACTCAAGAGCTCTAATAAACATATAGCGACTTTCTAAAGTCAATCCTTGCCGCTTTAGCACGTAATTTGAACATAAGCATAAACGTATATATATTATGATTTTCGCATAGCATGTTAACATCAATATTTGTGTATAACCTGCCCAAAAAGATGGTTCCATAGAAATATCAATTGTTTACCCGTTTGGGTTCTATTTTTCAAGTTTAACGTATCGGTTAATTAAGAAATGCATTAATTAGTCGCTTAGCTTGAGGAGAGGGAACCATCTCATGGCCATAGAGTACCTTAAAAATGAATATAATAATAGGGCATGTAACTTAATGTAAGGAAATTCCATTTCGTTACCCTCGTTAGAACTTATTGAGTTAAAACCGATTTTAATTATTAGGTTTGTGCGCGTCGCCCGTCTTGCCATGTTTACCAATTTTATTAGCAATCATAATGTGAAAAAACTTTGGCTCACAAGAGTACATTTACATAATGTAAAGTACCAGCTCACAGTGCCCACACCAGGGGACTTGAGACTCAATTTACAACTATGACCCTAATCAAAGGCAATTGCCCTCTCGCTTGAAATTCATGCGTTCAACTCTTTAGAAAATACTTAACTTAATACCGGTAATTCTAACAGCGGGAAGAACCAAAATAAAAACTCACGGGAGCTCAGTACGGTGGAATTCCATGGTAATCCTCGTCATGAATTCGTTCTTGAAATCAGAGACAAAGAATGTCTAACATACCTTTCTCAGGTGAACTTTTCTCTAGTGATTTCCTATTTCGATGATCAGCCTTCAACCTCCTTGATCCCTAAAGTGGTTTTATAGGCCAATGACAATCTTAACCTGTAGCAAAAAATGAAGCAAAAATAACTAACCAAAGGTAGTCAAAATAGCGACAACAACACACGGCAACATCAACAACATTTAGCCATTTTCTCAACTAATTTTCTCTAACTTTTGAGGGAGAAACAAGAGTAAATTTTACCTTAGTTTACTTTAATTCTTCCCCTAAATATGAAGTATAATTCCTAAAAATAAATCAAATACTAAGGAAAATAAGCCAAAACTCAGCTCACAAACGGTCCATCAGCTTCACTTAGTTGCCAATTTCAGTCCAAACTTTAGCATTTGAGAGGTTTAAAAGGGGTGAAATCCTTAACTTTTGCTGGGGGTTTGTTCTTGGTTAAAATGAGGGTAATTGACCTCAACGTCTTGTCCAAAAATGCAGCAACCTTGCTGTCAAGATGCAGCAAAAGCAGTTCACCAACACACCAAACAAACCTCTAACTTCTAGTCTTTTAATCAAGAATTAAAGCAAGGTTAGTAGTAGAATTTTTAAATTTTATACTTGTGTTTAATCCTTACCAGCGGGAACATATGTGTAGCTTAGGGCATTAACTTCAAAATGCAGAAAAGATTCACCATAGCAACACTGCCCAAGTGCAGCCAAAACAGGCTACCAACAAACCACCTTCACATTATGATAACTCCACTTTACTTAGCTTTACTTTTAATGGAGTTTTAGCTTTGTGTTCTCCCTTAGTTGTTTGCTGGAAATTTGAGATATTTCAGAGGATAAGCAAGCACCTCAATTACGGAAACGTTGAAAATGATTTCGCAACACACAACTTAAAATATAAACGTTGTTGGGTGAGTGGCCACCTCCTTTGCCCGATAGTGTCATGGTAAAAACGTCTATAACTTCTTACTTCAAACCCGGTGTGAGCGTGTTTGATGTTTTGAAAACTAGACTCAACTACCTTTAATTTTATAGGTCGGCAAGGGATTCTAGTCTATATATCTATATAAAAGAGAAACCTAGACCCGTTTACGTAGCGCCCTCACAATTTAGGGAATATCTTTATCTTTTCATATTTTTCACAAAGAAATATAGGAATCCAGGATAGCTTACAAATATTCACTCCCACATTCCAACCGTCTAAATAAAATTTCCAAATACACCCCTTCATATGGATCTCTTGCGGTTAAGCCCTATTTTTTCATGTAAATTTACATATTCAAACTCATGGTGAGGCCAATTCCATTCTAGGGCTTGAGAGGATTAACAATTTGCCCCTTCAATTCAAGACTTCTAATATTAGTAAACCTCAGACCAAATATCAACTTCATCCTTGACTCTGATGCAGGGTATTGAGTTATTATTTATTTATTTCAAGATTTTTAATTTTTCCTGATTCTCTCTATCTTTTCCTAAGGTAAATCTCCTCTCTATGAATTTGTTATTTTCTTAACTTTCTCATATTTTGTAGGCATTTCAAGGCTTCAAAGTCTAGAGATGAGTACAAAATAATTACGTTAATCTTCATTAGCTCTAAGATTAAAAATTGAAACAAATCTAACATCAACATTTGATATGACATTCTTATTATTACATTTTATAATTTTTCTTGTAAGTTTACATATTCAAACTCATGGTGAGGCCAATTCCATTCTAGGGCTTGAGAGGATTAACAATTGCCCCTTGATTCAAGACTTGATATTGGTAAACCTCGGACCAAATATCCTACGTCATGACTCTGGGTAGGTATTGAGTTCGTATATATTTTTCTTCAGCTATTTTTTATTTTCCTTGATTCTCTCTATCTTTTCCTAAGGTAAATCTTCTCTCTCTTGAATTTGTTATTTTCTTAATAATTAATTAATTAAAAAAACAAAAAAAACATGTAATTTAATTAAAATTAAATTATATTAATTTTTTTAATTTTTTTAATTTTTTTATTTTTTCATTTTTTAATATATAAGATTTGATATGACATTCTTGTTATTACATTTTATATTTTTGTCGAGTTATTAATCAAAACAGCTTTTCTGCTGATTCTTTAGGCTCTATTTTATCTTTTTTTTGTTAGAATCTAATTTTTATAGGTTTGGAAAAAAAGAAATAAAAGGTCTTGATTCTTGAATAATTGGGGATGAGAGTTTTCTTCTTTTGATGTCTTCTCTTTCTTTTAAGCTCTTAAGTAGAAAAAAATTACAAGTAAATATTTTATAATCCTACACTTATATAATAAGTCTTTTTTAAATCATTAAATAAGAAATTATAGAAATTGAATATGTTGTGATCGTTCACTTGTATAATATATGTTTCGGTCATATTTAGTCAAAGAGCGTGATTTTGGATGATGGTTTTGTCTTCACTCTTCTCATTTTAGTTAATAAATAATAAAGAACTAATTGTTGTTCTACTACATACTCCAAAAAGCCACTATTGGAAGTCCAAGATAATCACAAGGAGAAAAGAGTTGTCCCTCTCAATAAATAAAATTTTCGAACCAAGGAACGCTGGATCTATGCAAATCAAAGATATATTTGCAGGTATTATTAGCATCTTTGAAATTTCATTTTCAAGTTTTCACTTTCAATGTTAAGTCTTATCTTATTTGGCCCTATTAATATATTAGTAAGCTCTAATATACATCCACATGACAGAATTACAAGTTTTTACAAATAGTACCTATTTTTTTAATCTTTTATCCTTTTTCAGCTTTTTATTTTCCTATTCCCAGTGTATATGTTCCTATTGTATAGAAAATCTTATTTTTGTTAAAAGGTTGAATTGTAACTGTAAATAAATTGTGATGGATGTGAAAGATGTTAAAGTTGATTGATTACTTAAGTATTTCATAACTTTTTATCCTTACTTTGGTGTGATCAAGATTCAAAACAAATTGCTTAGTCAATTAATATGAGAATAATTTTTTTTATTCCAAGGCGTGCAAACTAACGACGTTAAAATGAAATGATTCAATTGAAGAAGAGCTCAAAATGTTTACACCCCGTAAATTCTTGACATTTAGATGGCCTATTCGCATGTTGGTTAAGAGATTTTTAGAATGCCATACGTTCTAGAAAAGGGCCTAGAGAGGACTGGACAAGTGCCAAGTCGGAGTGTCGCAAAGGCAAATACGACTTATAAATCATTCGAAAAATGTGACTTATAAATTGCATTCGACAAATGCGACTTAAAGGCTAAGTATATAAAGCCTTCCCACTTTGTTTTAAATCATTCCCA
The DNA here is from genome assembly GCA_018107945.1 of Datura stramonium. NCBI lineage: Eukaryota > Viridiplantae > Streptophyta > Magnoliopsida > Solanales > Solanaceae > Datura > Datura stramonium. Next base: position 82,596 of record JACEIK010002969.1, read on the forward strand.
TCTTTTAATTTCCGATGGCGACCAAAAACGAGGAAGACAGGATTCCATACAAATATTAGTCCGATTACGCCGTCAGCGCAGGTCAACTCAATTGGCGGGTAGCAAAGTATAAAGGCGTAGGGAGAATTCCTACGGAGTTAGTTTCGTGAAATTCGGCGGCGAATCGTCGATCTACCGAGATAAGGTAAGTGGAATTGCTCCAAATTAGTGTCAATATACTCCTAGCCTAAAGTGAGTATTTCTCCCACTTTTGGACTTTCGAGAATAGCGAGTTTTCGGTTGTTTTTCGATAAGTAAAAGTTTGAAGCGTGATATATATTCAAAGTAGTGTTTTTCTTCGAATATTGATGAATTTAGTTTTATTTGCTATGAATATGAATGCGGTTGGAAGAAATAGATAGATATTGGCGAGTTACACGAGTTAGTCAGAACTTAGCAGCTGAGTTATATGAAAATTTAGTTTCTTCGGCAAGATAATAATTCTAGTATAGTAAAATAGAATAAATTCCAGAAGCGTTTCAGCCAAGTATTATGCTGTTGTGAGATTGTGCAGCATGCTTGAATAATTATTATGTCATAGTCAGAATAAAAAGTCGGTAAATTAGTATCGAACGGCGGGCTATTATTCCAGACTCGGTATACTCATCTTGGGTCGGTATAATTGACAAAGTTGAGAATAGAATATCACTAACATGGAGAGTATTATCGGATTTAATATATGTTATATGATTATTGTTGTTTGTAAGTCTGATTGTTCTATGTTGGGCACCCTTAGAGGCTTCCTTGCCTCCCGGGGTTAATAGTTGTGTCGGCTCGCCGGCCAGAGGTGGGAATGCGTCAACTCAAGGAGTGGCATGCCATCCTCGGAAGGGCGAAGATAGGGCGGCATTTCCCACTGCTTGGGCGTGGCATTATCTTCCCCATCAAGCGCTTGCGCTGGTGTACAGTTAAAGATTACAGTCTAGGATGCGAATGTAGTTTACAGTCCACTCCGGACTCGAGATATAGCTATAGTCGAGGGCCTAGAAGGCCCAAAGTTGCATACCCGGGGGCAGGAGTGCTCGTAATTCTAAGGTGATGGTGTGAATGAATTTACTAGATGGATGGCGACCCGAGTTGGGGTATATAGATTGCATGTTGATTGGTACCTTCGGCTTATAGGGTGGTATAGGTTCTTGTATGCTATATGTGTTATTTATTAAATTGATAGATAGCCGGGACGCCACACTAACGAGGTATGATTCTCACCTTCTCTACGATGCGGTTAAGCTGGAATTTTGGATTACCGGTATCCCGGCAATCTTATCCACCATCTCTTATCTTCAAGTAACTATAATTATTCTTGTTTATCTTGATTATGTTCAGTTATTGCTTTGCATACTAGAATTTTTTTGTGAGTACGGCTTACCCATTTAGAAGGCTTGTTGCATTACTTACTGCTGCAGGTACTCATAGACGAGAATTCGATCCTCGTAATTCCGGCCCGGCTTCTGAGTCATCGGCTCCTGTCATCCTGAGCTTGACAGCTAGAGGTTTATTTCTATTTTTTTGTAGCCCTTAGTGCTGGTGGCCCAGGGCCTGTCCCGACCATCTTATTATCATTCTTAGAGGCTTTTTAGATTGTATATTCCTTGTGGTTAATTAAATGCAGATTCGTGTGAGGCCGTGTGTATGTTTTAGTTTGTTTATGATGGTCGTGTGAGGCCGTGTGTATGTTTTAGTTTGTTTATGATGGTCGTGTGGGGCCTTGTATAGTTGATAGTTTGTGACCTTGTCGGTCCGCAAAGAAATTTAGCATTTGAAGTTCAGCTTTTCGGTGAAACTAGTCGGCATGGTGGCCTTGTCGGCCCGCATGGGATCCCTTTATACTCTGTGGTTCTGGTCAGCTGTTGTTTTCTTATCGGAGGATATAGGTTTAGTCGGCCGAAGGCTGTATTTACAACCGTTACTCATAGCCCATTGGTTTCATGAATCAAGGGTTAGAGCGGCTGGCACCGAAGTGCTTAGGCTCGGTAGTCAGCTTGATCCAGTCTCCCAGTAGGGCACCGGGTAGCGGTCATGCCTCCCAAGGCGGGACGTGAAAAACTTGGTATCAGAGCAGGTCGTGTCCCGGGAGTCTGTAAGCCGTGCTAAGTAGAATCTAATCTATGGATGTGTTGTGCACCATTTATAGGTAGAGGCTGAGGTATGATAGGATGAATTACTCTTTCTTTATATTCGGTCATGCTATAGAAGTACGATTATGGGTTAGTCTAAGCTTATCATACTCTTTGTTTACAGATAAGGTAGACCAGCGACATCCTGTCACAGGTAGAAGATTGGATACCGCGCCCGAGCGAGAGGAGAAAGGCACCGGCGGGATGCCTCGGCCTCATTTAGAATCAGCCCGATGGGCGTACCTGAGCATCATCTGGAGCCTTCCACGGCGATTCCCACCCCACTAAGAGCCACTCTGGACAACATTACCTCCGACAATTCCTGTACCTACACCATCCGACCAGGAAATTCAAAGTGCAGTAGTTATGTTGGCACAAATGATGGCTACTCGCGATCCGGTGCCACCGTAAACGAGAATCATCGGAGTGGGCAGCAGTTCGAGATCCCGAGAATTTTTAGCACTAGGTCCCCCGCAGTTCTGAGGTCGGATCGGGCAGAGGACCCCTAGGACTTCCTGGATCAGATGTAGAGAATCTTATGGGTCATGCATGTGCTTGAGCATCTACGAGAGTCGGTTGAGTTAGCGATATTGTTTGCGGGATGTGCTGTGTTGTGGTACGAGAGTTGGGAAGATTCTCGAGGAGAGATGTTGCCCCTCCGACCTGGTCCTTTTCAGAGGATTTCTTGGACCTTTATCTTCCATGAGAAATCAAACAAGCCACAGGATGGACCGGTTTTGCACTTGGAGGAGTGGGCGAGAATTTGTACGAGTACGCCACTGCCGGTTCGATTCCTTGGCCCGCTATGCTCCAGCCTTTTTGGACACCATGCCATCTAGAGTCCACCGGTTTTTATGGAGTCTAAACCTAGAATTATATTGAGGCATGCAAGACAGCTGCAGCTGCCGGGGAAGGCCATGGATATTGCTCGGGTGCGAGCCTTTGCCGAGACTGTGAGGACGCAGACGGCGACAACGAAGGATAGCAGAGATGAATAAATGGGAACAACGCCGTAGGGATAGATTAGATAAGATACAGGGGGAGATTTGGAGAGGGCCTAGGCCGTAGTTGTCGAATGAGCCACCCTAGACCCTAGCCTCCATCACGGCGAAGAGGGGTAGATTTGGTCGCCGGGAGACGGAGACAGTCGCGGGAGTTCTGAACGGTAGATTCACCCCAGCAAGGAGGGCATGAGCAAGCGGTATACACCCCCACCTTGACCTATTTGCAGCCGATCCCACACGGAGCTTGCGAGATATGGCTCCACAGGGGTGTGATATATGCGGGCGGCATGATGAGGAAGCTGTCCCGGCTAAGGGTCGGGAGTAGCAGAGATAGATGGGGACGGGGGCGTCGGCGGGCGCGAGCTCTAGCAGCCTTGGCAGCGCGTAGGCCCTCGGTCGGCGAAAGGATGAAGAGGTAGATCGAGGGGGGGCCTCGGGTTCGATTCACGGGCCAAGCGTACCTATGCATTACCCGGGGAGGCGGGACCGGGCGTCTCCGGATATGGTAACGAGTATGTTGACTATTTTCTCTCACCCTGCTTATGTATTGATTGATCGGGATCTACCTTGTCCTACGTTACCCCATTTGTGGCTCGAAAGTTCAATGTTGTACGAGTTTCTTTAGCAACCCTTCTCGGTATCTACACCCATCGGTGACTCCATCATAACGAAGGGTTTTATCGTGGTGTACGGTAGGGGTGCGATTGCTCCGGACCACGGTTGATTTGGTAGAATTAGAAAAGATTGATTTTGATGCCATTATGGTATGGATTGGTTAGTGCCATGCTATGCCAATGTAGAATCTTGGACCAAGGCAGAATAAATTCCACTTTCCAAGGGAGCGTGCGAGAGTTGAAGGGCGTACGGCTACGCCAAAGGTAGGTTTATTTTCTACCTTCAGGTAGGGAAGTTGATAGCTAAGGGATGCATTTGTCACATAGTTAGAGTCCAGGATGTGTGGGTAGAGCCTCCGACTCTCCCGTTACATTCCCGGTGGTTAATAGATTTCCAGACGTATTCTCGGATGAGCTACACAGTATTCCCCCGAAAGAGAAATAGATTTTGCAATTGTTTCTACCGGGAACTCATTACTCTCCGTACCTCCGTATCGTTGGCTCTTGCGAACCTCGAGAGAACTAAAGGAGGAGTTGAAGGGTCTGTTAGATAAGGCTTTATTAGGCCAAATACTTCACCTTGGGGTGCGTAATTTTGTTTGTAGAGAAATAAGGATGATCCCTCCGCATGTGTATAGACTACCGGCGGTTGAACAAGGTTACAGTCTAGAATAAGTATCCGCTTCCCGAGAATAGATGATTTGTTTGATCGATTATAGGGGGCTATGTATTTCTCCAAGATTGACTTACGGTCCGGTTATCATCAGGTTTGAGTTCGTGAAAGGGACATTCAGAAGGCTTTGCTTCAGGACCAGATACGCCCATTTTGAATTCCTAGTCATGTCCTGTGGGGCGTAGCCAGTGCTCCAGTATTCATGGACACGATGAACGGCATCTTCAGACCTGGACCTATTCATGATAGTGTTTATTGATGATATTACGAGGTATATTCTCGATCGAAATGGAGACCACCGGGATCATTTGCGGACGGTCTCGGATTCTCGGGGACCATCAACTATATGCCAAGTTCTCTAAATGTGAATTTTTCCTAACTCGGTAACCTTCTTAGGGCATATTGTGTCGGGTGCTGGTATACAAGTAGATTCAAAAAAGATCGAGGTAAAAGCATGGCCCCGGACTACCACTCTCTGGCCCAGAAATTACGCGGTTTTAGGATTAGCCGGTACTACGGAAGATTTGTTAAGGGATTTTTACTATAGCGGCACCTCGACCAAGTTGTGTAGCGGTAAAGTTTCAATGGATGGAGGCATGTGACCCGAGTTTCCAGGAATTGAAACCTCCGCCCCAGATGTTACCATTTCCATAAGGTACGGAGAGTTATACGGTTTATTGTGGCAGCTTACGAGTGACGGGTTAGGATGTGTGTTGATGCGGAATGGTACAGTAATTTCTTATGCTTCGGTTGACAGGCGAGAGGCTGAAAAAGAATTATCCTACCCATGACCTGGAACTAGGCTGCGGTGATCCACGCCTACAAAGATATGGATACATTACTTATGGAGTCAGTAGCGGATATCTTCACTAATCATAAAAGCCTACGAGTATATCTTCACCCGGGGGAGAGAGTTGAATTTGCGGCAGCGTCCCTTTGGTTAGGTTGTTAAAGATTATGATGTAAATATTCTGTATCACCCAAGAAGAGCCAACGTAGTAGTAGATGCCTGTAGCCGTAAGTCTATGGGGAGTTTAGGCGTACTTATGACGAACGCGGGGAATTGGCTAGATAAATACACCGGTTAGCCGGTTTAGCCGTTGTTAATGGCGAGAAGCAAGAGGACAACGGAAGCGGTAATTCAGAACACCGCGGTGTCTTCATTAGTTGTGGAGGTAAAGGAATGGCAGTATGATCCTGACCTGGTTAAGCAAAGATAGAGTTTAGCAGGAACGGCGGGTTTTACGGTAGCTGCGAATGAAGTGTTGCGATGTAAGGGCCGCCTTTGTGTTCCGGAGCGTTGCGGGGCTTCGCCGGCGAGATTATGGGCGAGGTACATTACGCTGCTATTCTCTCCATCCAGGCGTGATGAAAATGTACCACGATATCAAGAAATCTCTTGGTGGCCAGGTATGAAGAGGGAAATAGCGAGAATTCGTATCTAGTGTCCTCTTGCCAGCAAGTAAAAGCCGAACACCAAAAACCAGGCGGATTATTTCAAGACATAGATATGCCTCTTTGGAAGTGTGAAGCAATAAATACGGATTTTGTAGCAGGATTAACTCGTACCAGGCATAAAAATGACTCGATTTGGAGGTAATTGTTGTGGTGACAAAATCAGCCCATTTTCTACCATTAAGGCTACTTTCTCGCGAAGATTATCTTGAGTTGTATATTAGAGAAATAGTATGGCTTGCACAGTGTTCTAGTCCATTATCTCGACCAAATTTTAGCGATCATTTTGAGAGAGGCACGAAGACACGGATAATTGAGTACAAGCTTTTCATCCTGTAGACAGATGGGCAGGAAGAATGCACTATTCAAACGCTCAAAGGATATGTTGTGACGTGTGTGTTGGACTTTGGAGGTATTTGGGATGAGAACCTACCACTTATTGTAAGTTCTCTTATAATACTTGATTTACCATTAAGCTATCGAGATGGCGCCTTATGACATTGTATGGGAGAAGTGCGGATAGCCAGTTTGCTTTGGTTTGAAATCAGGAGGTGAGGCCCGATTGGGCGAATATTATTCATCGGTCGGAGGGAAAAAAGTAAAGCTTATGTCAGAGAATGCCTACTGACTACTCAAAGCGCGAGCTCGTATGCGGTGCGGCGCAGAAACTTGGAAATTTAATGTGAATCACTTTGGGTATTCTTGAAAGTTTCTCCAATGAAAGGGGTGATGAGGTCGATAAGAAAGGCAAGCTCATTTCGAGATTTGTTGGGCCTTATCGGATTCGCCAAAGAATAGGCCAAGTGGCATACGAGTTGAACTTACCTCAAGAATTAGAATCTTTCATCCGAGTTTTCCACATGTCCATGTTGAGGAAGTATATAGGAGACCCCTCGAGTTATCCTAGTTCGGGATGTGCCGAGGTTTCGGAGGAGGCGAAACGCAGAGGTTCCGGTAGCCATACTAGACCGGCGGATTCAACGAGATTAAGAACTAAAGATGTTGCTTCTGTCCAAGGTATTATGGCGTAACAAGAACCGAGGAAATGACTTGAGACGAGATGAAGATATGAAGTCAGATATCCTCGGTTATTTCAGACTTAATCGGCGGTACGTTAGTATTGTTTTATGAGTTGCCTTATATTTATGTGTATAAATGAAATAGTTGACTCTAGTCTATTGCGTGATGAATACTATAGTATTGTGTGGAATACGCATTGGACTTACGTATTTGAGTTTTGAGGTAGTCCATATTACGGGAAACTGTTTGCCAAAATTTTTCGAGAATAAGTCAGGTAATTTGAGATTCCTATGAGCAGGAGTTTACATTCGAGGATGAATGTTCTTAAGGGGGAGGAGGATGTTACACCCCGTAAATTCTTGACATTTAGATGGCCTATTCGCATGTCGGTTAAGAGTTTTAGAATGCCAAATGTGCTAGAAAAAGGGCCGGGGAGGGGCGGGACAAGCGCCAAGTCGGAGTGTCACAAGGCAAATGCGACTTATAAATTGCATTAGAAGCAAATGCGACTTATAAATTGCATTCAGCAAATGCGACTTATAAATCGCATTCGACAAATGCGACTTAAAGGCTTAAAGTATATAAAGCCTTCCCACTTTGTTTTAAATCATTCCCATCTTTTAATTTCCATTAAGTGACCAAAAACGAGGGAGGAAGGCGAGGATTCCATACAAATATTCATCCAATTACGTCGTCAAACACGGTCAAAGCTGAAATTAATTTCGGGTAGCAAAGTATAAAGCTGCGGGGAACCAAACGGAGTTAGTTTTGTGAAATCCGGTTGTAGAATCATCGTCCTACCAGCTAAGGTAAGTGGAATTTCTCCAAATTAGTGTCAATATACTCCTATCCCTTAAAGTTGAGTATTTCTCCCTTCTGGACTTGAAATGGCGAGTTTTGTTTGTTTTTTCGATATGTCAAAGTTTGGGCGTATATATATTCAAACTAGTGTTTTTCTTCCCGAATATTGATGAATTTAGTTTTATTTGCTATGAATATGAATGCGATTGGAAGAAATAGCTGGATATTAGCCGAGTTACGCCCGATTGGTGAAGTTTAGGCGAGGTATGTAAAGCTAGTTTCTTTGGCAAGATATGAATTCTAGTATAGTAAAATAGAATAAATTCAAGAAGAACATTTCAAAGCCGAGTATTATGCCCCGAGTGTGAATTCGGTAAGCATGCTTGAATAATTATTAAGTCATATTAGAAATGAAAGTCGGTAAATTAGTATAAGACAACGAGATATTATTCCATACTCATTAACTCGTGCTCCAGTTCGGTATAATTAAACGGGATTCGAGAATAGAATATCGAACATGGGCAGTATTATCAAAATTTAATATATATGTTATATGCTTGATTATTGTTGTTTGTAGAGACACGGTTGACCACATGTTGGGCACCCTTAGACTTCCTTGCCCCGCTTCCCGGGGTTAATAGTTGTGTCGGCTCGCCCTCCGAGAGGGTGAGGATACGTCACTCCAAGGAGTGGCATACCGTCCATGAGAGACGAAGATGGGAGACAACATTTCCCATAGCGAGGCTAGTCCCGACATTATAGCGCACCCTCATCGGCGCTTGCGCTCGGAGTACAATTAAAGATTACATATACAGATCTCAGATCACAGTTTACAGGAGGCCTCCGTACTCAGATCTGACTATAGTCAAGGGCCCAAGAGCGAGGGCCGGCGGGATGCTCGTAGTTACTAGGTGAGTGGTGTGAATAGTTACTAGGTGGATGGCGACCCGGGTAGGAGTATATAGATTGCATGTTGATTGGTACCTTCCGTCTTATAGGGCGGTATAGGTTGCTTGTATGCTATATATTATTTATTTATTAAATTGATAGATAGCGGGGCGCGCCTTCTGACGGTATGATTCTCACCTTCTCTCGGTACAATTAAGCTTATTTGATTACTTTATCAGTGGTCTTAGCTATCTCCTATACTCCGGTAACTATCGGTATGCATTTATCTTCGGTTATATTCTAGTTATTGCTTTGCATACTCGGTACACAGCCAGTACTTGTGACTAGGGGGTGCTGCATTGCCTGCAGGTACTCTCATAGACGAGGAGATGATCCCTCATATTCCATCCGGCCACAAAGAGTCATCAGTTCCTATCATTTGGAGCTTGATAGCTAGAGGTTTATTTCTTTTTTGTTACGTATAGGTAGTAGGACAATGCAATCACGACCATCTTATTATCATTCTTAGAGGCTAGCAGATTGTATATTCCTGTGGTTAGTCGTACCAGTTGTGTGAGGTTGTGTGTATGTTTAGTTTGTTTGTGATGGCCATGGGGCCTTGTATAGTTGATAGTTGGTGAGCTTGTCGGTCACGAGGCTTGATTTAGCATTTAGTTCGGCTTTTCGGTGAAACTGAGTCGTGTCACGCCCCCGCCTTGGGGAGCATGACTGGCACCTGATGCCCTACTGGGACCTAAACTGCTAGACTGCTGAGCCTAAGCTCTTCTGGTGCCTGGCTGGTTCTAACTTTCGGATTCAAGAAAACGATGGGCTATATAACGGTTGTAAATACGTACTCAGGCCGACTAGGCCTATAGCCTTTTGTACTATAACATCAGCTAACCAGAATCACAATTCCTTATAGGGAACCTATGCGGGCCGACAAGGCCACCATGCTGTCTAGTTATCTCTAAATCAATACAACAAATGTTGAACAGCCACGTAACCGGCGAGTCACCACTACTAGCCAGGTAAGGCCCACTTGGCCAACATAAAAACTGCACTTACGCACGGCCCCACACGACCAGCACCACTAACCCTGGGGAGATATATATACAATCTGCAAGCCTCTAAGAATACTGATAAGATGGTCGGGACAGAATTGACCTACCCGTACTATACAATAAAGAAAATGAAATACACCTCGAATATCCAAAGCTACGGATGGCAGGAGGCGATGACTGTTGCAACTAGGATCACGAGGGATCGACTCCTCGTCTATATACAGGCAAGTGTCACAGCGCCCCAAACAGGCGTCAACACTATTGCAGTAAGTAAATCAAACTGAACACAACTGAATGTAAACAACAATACTAGTAATTATGAAAGACGAGAGAAAATGTCTGGCCTATGCGGGCTGGCGGAATGCGAAATAAACTATCGATGCGAAGGTAAGGTAGAGCATACCTGTCGTCATGGCGACTCTGCTGTCTATCAACATTAGATAACAAAGTATATACATATATAACAACCAAGGACCTATACCAGCTTCCATAAGCAGAAAGGTGTACCAACCAACACAATCTATATACCCTACCACGGGTCAAACCATCAAAATAAATCACTTCACTCGCCTACTAACTCACGAGAGACCTCTACCGGCCCCCTTGGGTCTGCAGCTAAGGCTATGGCCTCTAACTATAACTGTGTCTGAGTCGGAGGACTCCTGTATCTGTAAACTGTAATCGTATCTTTGTATGCAATATCATGTCGCCCCGCGAGAGCAGCGCTCAGCAGGGGTAAAGCTACTCTTGCTATGCGTCGGCGTGATATAGAATGTTGCATCCCATCTTCGTCCTACCGTACGGCATTCCACTCCTTGGAGTGACGTATCCCTCACCCTCTGGCAGGCAAGTCGACACAGCTACTAACTTGAGGGGGCGGCGAGGACGCTCTAGGGTGCCCTCATAGCACAAGCGGGTCTCAACAAACAATAATCCCGTATAGCAAGCATGTTCAATCTGAAAATACTATCATGTTTTGATATTCTATTCTGAATCTCTTTTCTGCATTAAACCCCAGTTTTGTTACTGAGCTATTTGTATCCCAAATATTTCTGGTTGTCTGGTGCGGTTACTTGACTTTTATTCACAGATATAGCATAGTAACATAAAACATGCTTGTTGGATTCATATTGGAATCAATTCTCGACAGTATTCTTTCTTCTAGAATTCACGCTATTTTTCTATACTAGGATTACTAACTTGCCGAAGGAACTAGCTTTATATCCTTGGCTTCGGATTTCCCGACTAACTAGCGTAGCTCGGTCAAGTACTTCTACTATTTCTCCCAAGCGCATTCATATGTATATCAATTAGAAATGAATACGCTAATATTCTAAAAGAAAATATCACTTTTAATATTTATATAACCCAAACTTTGGCTTATCAAAAAACGGTCAGCTTCGCTATTTCGGAAGTCAGAAGGGAGAAATACTTACTTTAGGAGCTAGGAGTATATTGACACTAATTTGGAGCAATTCCACTTACCTTATCTCATATAGCACGACGGTTTGCCGGCCGAATTTCATGAAACTAAATCCGTAGGAATGCTCCCTTCTTTTTTAATACCTCATTATCTAGGTTAATTTGAGTTTGGACTGTTTAATAGCATAAACGGAAGGAATTACCTGCTTCAAATCCTCGTCCCTAACTGTTGCTAGCCGTTTTCTGGAAATGAAATGATAAGAAATGAAATTAAAACAAGTGAGGCTTTATATAGTTGGGACCTATAAGTCGCATTAGTCGAATGCGATTTATATGTCGCATTTCCCTTGCGACCGCGCCGACTTGGCGCTTGTCCGGTCCCTCCCCGGGCCCTTTTCTCGCACGTATGGCATTCGACTCTTAACCAGCACGCTTGGAATAAAGGCCATCTACATGTCAAGAATTTACGAAGTGTAACAAGTCGGCATGGTGGCCTTGTCGGCCCACATAGGTTCCTTTATACTCCTGTGAGTTCTAGTCGGTTGTTGTTTCTTACGGGGAGGCTATGGGCTTAGTCGGCCGGAGGCTGTATTTACAGCCGTTATATAACCCGTTAGTTCCATGAATCCAGGGGTTAAAGCCAGCCTAGCACTAAAGCTTAGAGCTCAATAGTCAATTGATCCAGGTCTTAGTAGGGCACCGGGTGCAGTGTACCTCCAAGGCGGGGCGTAGCCTAAAATGTGTTTATCGTCAAAGGTAAATCAAGAGTGTTGCGATTTAAACTTCACTGTGCAATGCACAATTTTTTATATATTCTACTTGATATTATCTTATTCTTTTAGAATCTTTGAAAGGTAAACACATAATGTATATTTTGTAGATGCAAAAGAAAATGGAAAGCAGAAGTGCAAAAATAATAGAATCTTCAAATTAAAGATTATAGATCAATCAATCATGAGAATTCTTTAGAGAGGGTAAGTTATACTTTTAGGTCCTAGAAATAGTGACAATGCAAGATAAATAAAGATTGATACAAAAGAGTGGATTAAGGAATGAACACATCAAGGGGTGTGAATGAGGAAGAGAATCGAACAAAAAGAGGGATTAAAAAAGATTTTGCAGTGGGCGAACCGTAATGCATAGCTAAAGCGGTAAAAGTTTCCTCCATAATGCTATATTTTACTATTTTCCTTTTACTTGGCTACACCCAAAGGTCCATATGGTATATATTTTTATTTCTTGATAGTGATTTCTATTAGATTACCGTAGGGAGGTAATAGTGAGTTTCTGTTAGATTACCGTAGGGAAGGTAGGGACGGAAAAAGCTAGGCAGTTGATGACCAATAACTACGAAAAAAAATTGAAAAATTCAATTTTTTTTTTAAAATATCTAACATAGTAATATCCCCATATTTCATAACCCCAAAATCTAAAAACTCTATTCGTGCTTCTTAATTCTTGGATTATTTTTTGATACATGATAGGATAAAGATTTTTAGAAATTTGAAAAGAAAGGACTAACATGGTATGACTGATTTCATTTCTTTTTTATATAATGTGTATGATTGAGGAATTAAAGTGGATGTTGTTTTATTCTTTCACCATGTGCATCTTATCTTATTGTTCCATTTTCTATAGTCATAGTTTCTAATAAAAAATGATCAATATTCTATCGTTATGCCTCTTTTATTTTCCTTAAATTGATTCATTAAACGTTGAGTACACTTAGTGATTCAATAGAGAGCAAAGAGACGCGAGGGGCCGGCAAGGGAAGCCAGGCACTAGCCTGCTTATCTAAGCTTTTGAGAAGATAAGAATGCTTATTTTAAAAAAGTGAGATGTTTGGCCAAATCTTTGAAAGAAAAATAAGTGTTTCTAGGGAGTAACAGAAGATCTTTTCAAGCAAAATAATTCTCTAAAGCTTATTTTAAAGTTTGAGTCCAAACAAGCCATCGGTTCTAACTTCAAAAAAGAATTTTGTACTATATCTACGAAGGTGATGATGAAAATTAAGAAAAATATTGTTTGTTAGTTTAAGTGATTCAAAAATTAAATATAAGAGTGTCATCTATTTTCATGGATGTATCGATTCTTTGAAAAGATGAGTGTTAATTTTAACTCATTATAAATACTATTTCTTCCACAAAATTTCAACACTTAAAAAATATTCTAGCATTTAAAAAAAATTAGTATTGAAGATTGACCATTCTTTATCAGAAACTATGACTATAGGAAATTTCATCTTTACTGTTTCATTTACTCTAAATTATAGAGCAGTTAGTAGATTTTAATTTATTTGGGTGCATCTTATTGAATATCGCTACAGAAGCTTTATATAATGCACCTGTGAACTAGATTTTTTTGTTCTTGAAATTCTCATCAGTAATCTCGAAGATGTGTAAGTCCAATCATTTTCCTAAGTTGCTCTTAAAATTCATAAAGGTGTGACTACGAGAGTAAATGGTGAAAAAATTATCAAAATAGAAATTTATTTTTGAGATACATAATTGAAAAAATATGGCTTGGCTTAATTTATTATTTCATTATGTAAAATATCATAGCGGCTTAATTTTTTATTATTTCGTTTGAAATAACATCCGAAAAGATTAAAAAAACTTCTTGTTTCACCTTGATAATGGCAATGAAAAGTGATGTTCTTTCTTTTAAATATCATTCTATCGGAATAAACTCTGTTTTTTCTCAATTCAATTTACGTTTGCATCTATTTTCGCCCCTCAATATCTTATTACATTAAAAAATTAGAATATAAGTATTATATGTTTATCATTTTCAATCCCTATAAAGTAGTTACATAGGTAGGTTCAAAACAATAGCAAAATGGTGTTGTTCTTCGGTCTAATGTATCTTCAATCTCACTAGAAGTGGTGTTTATCTATAGTTTAAATTTACTAACACGATTCTAAACATATTTAATTATCTCATAGCTTATTGAACTATCAATGCTAAACTACAGAAATTCTATTTCATATTCTTGAACTTTTTTTGTTATATTTTAAATAATATCATAAGTACTCCAATTTGATTGACGGATAAAATTTTACATTATGTATGATTGAAATATTAATTTTTATACATTTTAATTTTGGTTATGTTAGAAAATTTTGATGAGTGAAAAAATAAATTGAAATTTTTCTATTTAAATTTGCATTCCTTTACTCCCTATCTCAAAAAGTATCTATTTTTATATCTTTAGCCCTTAATAAATATTAATTAGAAGAAATTTTTGGCTACTTTAATCTTATTTATCTAAATTATACTCTCTCTTCATTTGATATTTACTCTATTTATGTGTCAACTCCATTAATGGATATGATAAATAATTGGAGACGGGGGAGTATAATTTTAAAAGATATATATATATATATAGGTAGATAGATAGATAGATAGATAGATATAGTTCTATTTAAAAAAGAGTTTGATTAAAGCTTAGAGTTTTACATGACTTTTCAAAAAATGAAACTAGCTCAAGTATTTGTCACTTAACACTTTTATTTATGTATTGACTAATTTACAAAATAATCACTCAATAGTAAGAATTTATTTTTAATGACCACATGAAAGCTGAACCCAAGTTAACTAGTTCATTATATACTTGGAGATAGTCGTTTAAGTTGACCCTAACTTATAAATTTCACATACTCTTTGGTTTTCAATTCGTACACATTTCCCTTGTCATCATACGATCAATATACAACATATGCTTCCCTTAGCATATCCTACAAACAAATAATCACCAAAAAATTTTTAAGGTGTAACATCCTCCCAGAGGAAACATTAGGTCCTCAAATTTCATACTGCTAACTCATCCTTGTCTTCCGCTCATAAACATATATTTCATATATTCATAAACATATCCTTTTCAGTCATTTCTTCATATCAAACTATACATTCAACTCAATCTATTTGTCTAGCATAAGGCAGACGTGCCTTAGCACCACATAATCGATGAACATTTCTAACCGTAAGCAAATTTATACACTACCACTACGAGATAATTAACTCCAATACCACTTTTCTTTCACTACTTAAGATACAAGATCAATCTGATGTTGTGCTTTTATATACTTTACCATGGTCTGTTATTGGCGGTCCTGATAACAAAAACTAAAGCTGATCTAGGGACAAAGAGACTAAATCTCTAAGATAATTGAATGTCCCTTGTACGGAGCCTTGGCTTCTTGGGGCCTTAATAATCCTGACCTGGTCCCCCACTTTATTCTACTTCTTTATTGGTACTTCAAAACGGTTAATCAGTTCTCTATATTCTGAGAAAATGCTTGTATCCAAGCAATAGTCATTTAAATAAGGTAGACATTCCTAAACAGTCTTAGACCAGATAGGGTCCTAAACCTAATACAAAATATACTCTATCCCTCATAATCCATAACCTATCTGACATATCGAACCGAAGAATTAAACCTGAGACTATATTTACGAATACTCAAGCTGCCTGCTTTAGGTACAAAAAACACTTACTAACTCTGAACTCAGTTGAAGTTCAAAGTGGTAAGTATTGATCGGTAAAGGCTAGGGGATTTAGGCTAAAAACCTAGACCTTAAAGCTCTCAAAGTATTCCCCTAGACTCATTAATTTCAACAGTTGATTTTGAAACATCACTATTCGGGTTAACATCTGGAAATGCCTTCTCAAATCTCATCCCTTTGGTATAGCTAAAGGTCTTTGGAGGATAAACAACTGCACCTCCTCACGGCTCTATTGGCCCCGGAACAACATGAGAGCAAATCCACTCCACGGTAGCTCATTTGGAACTAGAGGAACTATAACACAGGGAGTAAAAAAACTCACTGTGAGCATACAATCTATTTTCGGATCGATAAGGAGGGTGACTGGGACCCTTTCAAGAATGGTGTCAGATAATCTCATGACCATCTGCCTTACTCAGGTGAATTCAAAACATAAGCATGATTTAGACTTCAAACAACTCTTACATCTTTTCTCATGGCACGATCTATTAATGAACAAAGTGAAACAACTCCTAAATGCCCTATGGCCTCTGATTAGGTATGAGTGCAACATGCCCATAAGCAAGACTACACTAGACACGACTTGTGGACTACTAGGATAAGACTTCACTTTGTGCAAGTCTATAACACCCCAAAACTGGAGTAGGTACAACGCTTGATTCATGATTGATCGATCGAGAAGCAGGCTATATGACATCATAACTGTAACACTTAGACCATCAGACCTGTCATAATCATTTGGAGTATAAACTAGACCCATAAGGTCTCAAAAATATAGTAAACAAGCGAAAATGCAACTAAGGCAGTAAAGTATATGCTAAACAAAGCAGCAATAAGGCGGTGAGGCTCGCGAATAACTACTTTGTGCACACTAGAAGTCACAAAGCCTCTAAAAGTAAGCCCAGCTGGTTGTGGAGCAGGGCCAACCACCCATAACTACATCTCAAAACTCAAGAATAAATAACTAAGCCTAGCTCCCGGGGAAGAAGAAAGACGCCTGTCGTCAATTGATCTCACGAACTACTACTCAATGAAGTACAGCCTCCTACCTGCCACCACGCACGAATGCGAGTCCCCAAGCGAAGGTTGCCGATTACGAAGGAAATGTATCGGTATGTAAATTTGAAAGTGTAAACGCTGATATAACAATCCCTGTAATAAGCATTCGACACATAAACATATAAAGGATAGATAACACGGAACTTCTTGCAACTGTAATTGATAAATAGAACATGAAGTGTGAATCAAACACATGTTTGAACAGAAATTGAATGCGTGCAAGTTAGCACCATACGAATCGAGATAGTGCAAGTTCTTCCCTTCTGAATCAGATAGATTCATATCTGAAAGAGGTTGACAATAAGTTCTTTCAAAATTGACTATTTTCCCCTCTGTTAGAGGTGTTCTAGAAATGTCTGCGATCGAGTAAAAAGCTCTATGAACGGATCGACTTGAAAAATGGAAAGATTTGTACAAGTTATATGTTTCATCACCACTTTGTGGAAAATCGTTAGGTATGAATATGTTAGATACCTATGACTCGAATTGTGAAATAGTATCTCTGCCCCAAAAAGCATGGTTTTTTTACCGACACACAAAGAAAATATTTTGTTGCAAATGAACAAGATATTGAGGAATTTTCCATTATGCTTTTGCGGATAAGAAATCAAGGACTTTTCGGTATATCAACTAGCTCGCGCTCTAGTCTTTCATTGATCTTTTCTGCCCCTCGCTCTATAAGGATGCGCGCCTATCCAAAATAAGACAGATGAATGCCTATGTCTAAAAGGTATGAGCAGTTTCCACTCTGCTCGTACTGAATACGGGTAATTTCCCGCCACTTGCCCAACATTTTAATAGAGGGACAACCAGCGGTGAGGCCATTGGACCAATAAACAATAGGCGCAAGTAGCTTGAAATCAAAAAGGGTGAAATCAGGGGATAATCTACCCTTTCAACCCGAGTTAAGACAAAGGAATGGTCTCACTCAGGGGGAATGCGCCTTCATTAAACAAAGAAGCCAAGCGATTGACATCGAAAAAGAGTTGCATGAGAGGAGTGATCAAATTATATTATATTAGGGGTCCCCGGGCCTATCCTTTATTTTTTATACTTACTATAACATAAGTGAACTCAAGATAACTGAACCAGAAATAAGGAATAGTAACAACCTGGAATCCTGAAAATCGAAAGCTGATAATAACTCTACAATGAGATGAAAATGCAATTAAGAAATGCACAAGAAAGAAACTATAATTGTAATTCCAATGACCAGCCAACCATAAATCCATATATAAAATTCATCCAGCCGGTATACCACACCATGGTAAAATAAAAATATCTCCAGCCGATGTACCATACCGGGGTAAAATAAAAATATCTCCAGCCGGTGTACCACACCGGGGTAAAATAATAATATCTCCTGCCGGTGTACCACACCAGGGTAAAATAAAAATATCTCCAGTTGGTGTACCATACACGGGATAAAATAAAAACAAATCTCAATCGCAATCATAAATGGAGCTGATAAGGCTCATACAGACTATCTGAATACTAACAACCATGAAATATACCGACTCAATAACCATAACATGTGTAGGATCTTACCACAACCCCTAATACTACAATTATTCCATACACATATAGGTCTTTCATTTAGCATTTAAATACATACATATACTGTGAATGAATTCTAGGGGAACTTCCTAGAACTGGAATATCATAAAGACTATGTAGACACACATTCATGATTTTAAACATCTCCTAGCAATTCTAACACGAGGAGAAGAGAGGAATAGATTCACTTAACATTTTCTATTAAAATTCTTAGCATTCATTTCGTGCTTATACTCATTTGACTTTCATACATTCATATCAAGAATTGTGAGCATACCTTATTCGTTGCATATCATATCACATCTCGAGGTAACTTATGAACAGGAAGACATAACTTGTGTATCTCAAACTTGGAGCTCTTTAACATAAAAATGCTAGGAAACTATCTAGGGCCTGCCTTAAGATAAATAGATACTTATAGTCATGCTACAGACAACGTAGGAAAAGCTCGTGTGAAACTTTGCAATATATGAGGAGCTAAGAAAAGCTTAGCAGCATTATAAATAGTTTAGAAACTTCCAAGAAAAATATTCCTTTAAAACTTGAAAAAGTTAATCCAATTCTTAGAACAAATAATCAAAGATAATTGTTTAAAAAGTACGACGAAGAACTTCTCCTTAACTTGAGTCACTATCTCAAAATATTCTATTCTAATCATTTCTTAAGAAGTTAACACTTTACTAGACTTTCATTAGCTTAACACAAGTGAACATAACCAACTTTATTTATAACTTGTTTTTGCTAAATGTCATTAGAACAGGGTAAATCTTGTTGGTCATTTGCCTAACTCATTAAAAATCGTAACACTTATCATCTAAGTTAACAACCTTTAGCTTTACTTTTCGTATTCATCATAAATTCTTTTCCAAATAGGATTCATGATTCCCTACTTAATTATTTACTCTCGTGTTCATTATTCCAGCAATTCCTATATGCACTTACCTTTTTACCTAATTGCCAACCTTATCCCTTAAACATCGCCTTGTTCATATTTTAATGTCGCTCAAAGGTTCTTGAAATAAACTACAGATAGAGGGAATATGACTCACATATTACCTTAAAAGGTCTAACATTTAGTCTTATCTCTCCATTGCTACTAAATCCTCAACTTTTACTCTTAGTTTAATTTACTTACACATCTACAACTTCCAAAGAACATGTGACGTGTCTACTTAAAGACTTAAGCAATTCTCAGGAGGTCTAGATAATTCAAGAGCTCTAATAAACATATAGAGACATTCTAAAGGTAATCCTTGTCGCTTTAGCGCGTAATTTGAACGTAAGCATAAATGTATATATATTATGATTTTTGTATAACCTGTTAACATCAAGATATTGTGCATAACCTTCCAATAAAGATGGTTCCGTAGAAACATAAATAGTTTACCCATTCGGGTTCTATTTTCCACATTTAGTGTATCAGTTAATTAAGAAACGCATTAATTAGTCACTTAGCTTAAGATAGAGGGATTGGGGAACCTTCTCATGCCCCTAGGTACCTTAATACATGAATATAAGAGGGTAGGTAACTGCCATAAGGAAATTCCATTTCTTTACCCTCGTTAGCCCTTATTGAGTTAAAACCTATTTCAATTATTAGGTTTGTCTGCGCGTCGTTGTCTTGCCATGTTTAACAATTTTCTTAGCAACCATAGTGTTAAACAACTTTGACACCACAAATACATAACATAATGTAAAGGACCAGCTCACAGTCCCACACCGAGGGGACTTAAGACTCCATTTACAACTATGATCATAATCGAAGGCAATTGCCCTCTCCGCTTCACATTCATCCGTTCCAACTCTTTAGAAAATACACAACTTAATACCAAGTAATTATAACAACTAGGAAGAACCATAATATTCTACTACAGGATCTCAAGTGCAGGGGAATGCCGAATTAATCCTCAACATGAATTCGTGCTATAAAATGAAGAGACGAAGAACGCCTTACATACCTTTCTCCGATGAACTTTTCTCTAGCCGATTTCCTATTTCAATGATCAGATTTCAACCTCCATAATTCAGTGGTTTTATAGTCCAAGAAATTCTTAATCTATAGCAAAAAATTCAGCCAAAATAACTAACCAAAGGCAGTTACAATAGCAACAACAACACACGGCAACATCAACAACATTTAGCCATTTTCTAAACTAGTTTTCATTAACTTTTGAGGGAGAAACAAGAGGAAATTTTACCTTAGTTTTTCTGTAATTATTCCCCTCAATATGAAGTATAATTCCATAAAAATAAACAGCCCAAAAGCCTAAGGAAAACGAGCAAAACTTAGCTCACAAACAGTCCATCAACAGCTCACTTAGCTGCCAACTTCCAGATTTTCGTTTTACAATTTGAGAGGTTGAAAAGGGGTGAAAGCCTTAACTTTTGCTGGGGGTTTGTTCTTGGTTAAAAATAGGGGTAATTGACCTCAACCTATTGTCCAAAAATGCAGCAACCTTGCTGTCCAAAATGTAGCAAAAACAGTTCACCAACACACCAAACACACCTCCAACTTTTAGTCTTTTAATCAAGAATTCAAGCAAGGTTAGTAGTAGATTCTTACCTTTTATACTTTTATTTAATCCCTACCAAGAGAAAACATATATGTAGCTTAGAACAGCTTCAAAAACGCAGAAAATTCACCACAGCAACACTGCCCAAGTGCAGCCAAAACAGCCACCAACACACCACCTTTACCTTATTATAACTCCCCTTCACTTAGCTTTACTTTTAATGGAGTTTAGTTTTGTATTCTTCTTAGTTGTTTGCTGGAAATTTGAGAGAATTTTAGAGGATAAGCAAGCACCTCAATTCTGGAAACATTGAAAATGATTTCATAACACACAACTTAAAATATAAAGGTTGTTGGGCAGTGGCTGTTTTTAGGGCGGTGGCCACCTCACTGCCCGATAGTGTCATGGTGAAATGTCTATAACATTTTACTCTGAACTTTGATTGACGAGTGGTTTGATATTCTAAAAAATAGGCTCAAACTACTTTAAATTGATAGGTTGTGAGGCTTCTATTTCATTATATACTGGGAGATATAATCATCTAAAGTTGACCCTAACTTATAAACTTCACATACTCTTTATTTTTCCATTCGTACACATTTCCCTGGTCATCTATGATCAATAAACAACCCGTACTTCCCTTAACATATCCTACAAACATCAAATGATAAAAAAAAACTTTCTGAGGTGTAACACTTATCATCACTGGTCACCACGAGGGACACCACGACTCATGGTGTACCCGACGACTCGTGGTGACTAACTGTTAGTAGCACTGCCAAAAACTTTCAATCTTCAAGCCAAACTCCTAACCACTGCTATCATAACGACTAGTAGTGTTCACTATAACTCGTGGCCTCACCCGTGGTCAGCCCCCAAACCAAGAAATCCAACCAAGTTTTCCTCCTCCCCATGAGTCTCCTAACGACTCGTGGTGCACCTCACGGGTTATTGGACAACTCGTCCTGTGACCTGGTGCAGAAAATCTTATTTTCTCTATTTCAACCCTCGAGTCTGATCTTAGAGCTTTCAGTGTATTACATTATTCTTTACAATGGACACTGCCACCTCCCTTAATCGAGAGAAGTGTAGAGTGTTATCAATAAATAATTAATTTAATATTGACAAAGGTGCTTAAGCTTGAGGCAATGAGGTAATATTTGGGCTAAGAATTGAAATGTCCAAATGTATATAAATGTTAAGTTGAAGCCTAAGGATAAAGGTTCAAAAATGGGATAAAACAATTAAGGTGATTTCTTGACTTATTGAAGTTAAAAGACGACAAGTAGCTGGATCACCTATATACGGCAAATGAATCAAGTTACGAGGAACAATTTCGGGCAGAAACTATATGAGTTATTAGACCTAACAGTGGCCTAAATCTAGCTTAATGTTGGCCTAAAAAAGTGACACCAAAAGTTATCCCAAAATGACTACAAAGGCAATGACCAATGTTGACCAGATTGTGGCCCAATTATGGACTAAAACAGCCACCAAACTTAAACCATTAGAGGCCTAAATAAAGGCAATATTGGCCCATTATGGCCAAAATTTGGGGTACAAAACCAGCCTTCTAAGTTTCCCAAAAGGGGACCCCTTATAAGGACAAACTTACGGATACAAATCAGCATTTTTACACTTAGAAAAATCTGAAAAGTATCAAGAATTCTCTCCTCCCTTCTAGGTTTTCTTGGAAGCCCCTTTTCTCGTTAACAGCTCTTGAAATTTTCAGTTTTTTCCAAACTTAAGGTAAGTTAAATTATTCATAATTCTAATACTAATTTACTACAGATAGCTAAGAGAACATGTGGTGAGAAGTTGACGAAGTATGGCAGCCCCTTTTTCCCTTGTTGAACTCTCAAAGTTGTGTGAAATCTTAATAAGTTCTCTTCTTATTTTGGGGTATATGTGAAAGATACTGAGGCTCTTAAATACTGCAAAGAAAAGAGTACAATAATATCAATTTAAATGAGGTAAGTAATCTGTCCAAGCTCATATTTCTGTATGAAAGTTCGGGTGGAGATATCTTGTTGTAATGTTGTTAAGAACTCATGGGACTGTGATAGAAAGCAATGAGTTCAATATATTTTTTTGGTGTTTCGGGTGTAATGCTTTGTATAGGGTCTTTTTTTTGTAATATATATGGTTGGAGACATTATGTTGGTGTGAGGATATGTTGTACCGAAATGGGGAAGAGAGTGTGACAATACACGATCAAAGTTACGCCAATATATACAATCTGTCTGAAAATTGTTTATCTGATATTTTGGTGAATTAAGTAGTGTTTAAGGGATAATATTATCTTCATAATGCACCTATATTATAGATTAACTTGATAAATCAATGTTCAAGTCATGCTACGCGTAATCGTTGAAAGAAATAAGGTATGTTAAGGTTTTTCATTTCTTTGTCGGCATGAATATAGAAGTGGAAGTTTTCTTTGTCGCGTTTTCTTTTTCATTGAGATTCATAATCAATCTTTAAAAAGTATAAAGGAAAATATTTATCAATTCAAGTCCTTGTTTATGTCCGATGGTTAAGTTGAGTTTCAAAGAATTCTCCTTTCAATTCAAGTATAAAGAAGTTAGCCAACAAGAGTCTTAATAACTAATAGAAGTGGCTATAAAAATCAATATTTTTAATGATAGTTTTTATGCATGTGTTAGTGATCACTAAATAACTATTTCCATATTGAGGCACTATACACACACACACACACATATATATGCGTGAGTTAGTGTGCACCAAGGCGCTACTTCCATATTGAGGCACTTTATATATGTGTGTGATTCAATGCACGCGAAGGCGCTACTGTCATATTTAGGCACTATGTATAAATGCATGAGTTATTGTGTGTCAAGGTGCTACTACCATATTGACGCACTATATATGTGTGGGTTGCGTGCGTTAGTGTGTTCCAAGGCGCAAAGAGTACTCAGCATCTATTACATTGTGGTTTTAGGTGTGTGTTGAGTTTTTTATTTTGATAATTAAAGAAGATAAGAGCTTAATGAGTCTCACATATTTCAGTTTTCAAGTTTCATATAATGTCCTACTCTCTCTCTTACAATTTGCAGCTTACTCAAATAATATTTCTACCTTACATACCAGTACATTCTTTCGTATTGATGTCCCTATTTCTTGGGGGACACTATATTTTTCCTACAGGCCTAGATCGATATCCAGATAGACCTCTCTAGTAGGAGCTATAGAGTTCAATGGTTTTGGTAAGCTACAATTCTTCCTGAAGCTAAAGAATTAGTGGTCCAACATTATTTTTTAAGTATGTGTATAGCAGATGGGTAGGTCAGGGCCCTATCCCGACTGTATGTCAATTAGACAATTCTTAGAGGCTTGTAAATATTTGTATGAGTTTTCAGTACGTCGTTTATGTCATTTTCATCCTTCTATTTAGGTGTTGTACGGTTTATAGTCATGTTAGCTTGTTATTCAGTCTCTGAGTTACTTACAACTTATCAGCCTTATATATACATATTTTGAGATTGTTAGTTTATTCATACTTATGTTGTAGTCATTTCATCATTACGTCTTGGGCGACCCAATTGCTATTTGAGTTGGAAGAGTTTCATTGGCTAGCTCAGTCAAATGAGGCATCGGGTGCCAGTCACATCTCCACAAGTTTTGGGCATGACAGGAATCGCCAAAGAGGTGAGTGAAATGAGAGAGAAAGACAAGATAGAAATGGGGGGGATAAAGGTCGTCTGGTTTAGTTAAATTTAACAAAAATGATGGCTAGGGTTGTCTGTCAGTTTATTGAATTAAATTAAAAATAAGATTATTTTCACATTATTATCTTTATTTTTAATCATAAATAAA
>JACEIK010002969.1:108408-122054 GCA_018107945.1 Datura stramonium
CAAGGATGATCATGTAGATTTGAATTTTAATGCTTTCCTGACAATGCATAACAGAGATCTCATGAGGCCTCTTTTATTTAAATTTGTTTTTCAGAAAAAATGCAAAAAAAAGACCTCATGAGGTCTCATTTTTTCAATTTTAATTTTTAGAAAATGCATAAAAGAGACCTCGTGAGGTCTCATTTTAGCAATTTTATTTTTTAGAAAATGCATAAAAGAGACCTCATGAGGTCTCCTTTTAGAAATTAAATAAATAATAAAACCTTATGAAAATAAATTAGAGATCTCATGAGGTTTCCTTTTGTTAAAACAAAAATAAAAGGAAAAAAATAGCGAGCGGATGAGATCTTTTTTTTATATAAAAATTTAGAAAATAACTCAGCGATCTCGTGAGATCTCTTTTTGGAGACCCCACAAGGTCTCTAGGAAAAAAGTGACCTGTGTTTTTGCGATCTATTATTGTGGTCATTTTTTCAAGTCTCTTTTGACGTCTCTTTTTACAGTTTTTTAATTGTGAGAAATATACATAAATACAAGAGAAGGTTAGGGATGAAATATCCTAACTTCAATATCAATGGGAAAATTTAATTCATTATGGATGATGATATCAATATTGAAACTATTCATGAATTAAAACAACAAATTATAATGAAGTTACATTTTGAAGAAAGGGGGAAATCAATTATTACTTCTTTAATATATGCTAAATGTGATGCTATTGAGAGGTTGCAGATCTAGGATGACATATGGAAACAGACCAATAATTTCTACAGGCCTTTTAGATTCTTAAAGTTCTAGACAAAACAACAAGAATTCATAGAAGTGGTAAAGAGATACTAGGCAGCAGATGATCATGATTTAGATTTGTTCATCAGTTTGAAACATAAAATAAAGAAGTTAAAGCTGCCTCTCTGTATGGAACAAAGAAATTTTAGAAGATATATTTAAACAATTGGTGATTAGGCAGGATATAGTGAGAATTAAAGAGGTTTTTTTTAAGAGTTCTCTCAGCAGTTAATAAGGCAATGCTACAAAAGTACCAGACAGAAATGAAGTAGTATATGCACTATAAAGAAGAATTTTAGAGACGAAAAGCAAATATAAACTAATTTTTTAGAAGGAGATGAGAGTATCAAGTTTTTTCACAACCTGGTAAATGGAAAAAGAATAAGGCTTGCAATAAGCACAATTCAGCAGAGAGATGGAGAAAAAGTAGAAGCGGTATAGTTATCGGAGATGTAAGGATTGATACATAAAATAATTTTTTATTTAATTGATAATCATATAAAGAAGACGATATTTTTGAATTGGATAAATACTTCCAATTGGATAAGTATGAATAAAGGATCCATGGATGAAGACAGAATATAATGGAAGAGGAAGAGCTTACATTATTAAACCATATCCCAACTGTAATTAATGAGGAAGATAATTTCTGATGAATAATCATCCTACTATTGAAGAGGTAAATGAGGTGGTTTTTTAGTCAAATGGTGAAAGTGCTAATGGCCTGATGGACTCAGATAATATTTTTCAACACATCATGGAACATCGAAGATGAAGATGACATTAGAGTAGATAAAGGTTTCTTTGATGGTTGTACTCTTTCGATGTCTATAAAATGAATATTGATCTGGTTATGATACCATATCCATAAAGTGCCTAATGTTAGACCCGGGATCAAAATTTGAAGTTGGCCAAAAACTGAAAAAATATCACAGAACGGGCGACGTAATAACTCGTGGTATCAAACCACTGGTCGTTGTGTGCAGTCGAGGTGATGGGAAGTCCTGGTGGCAGTGGAGACAACAGAAAATGTAATGACTCATTTCTTGGAACAATAAGTCATTGTTGGCAGTCGTAGGAAAGGCTGGACCTTGGCAGTTGGGGATACCACGAGTTATCCAACGACTCGTGGTGAGAAGTGACGACCCGTAGTCACCAGTCGTGGTATGGGTTGCCAGTTTTTCCAGTGGATGTAACGGATGGGTACCATGACTCGTTGGAAGTAACCATGAGTCATGGTGAGTCTCGTGGTAAAGGAAGTGCAAGTTTGTGAACGAGTTGACAACAATCGATAGAACGACCCGTAATTTGAAGCAACGACTCATCCTGTCAAGTAGTGGGAAGAATATGAAAACATGGAGTGAGGCAGTGGACCCAATGACTCGATACTAAGATCCGTGCTATCATGCAACGACTCATGGGATCAGTCGTTGGTTCACCCAGTTCAGCTTTTCAAGGAAATTTCATTAAGGGTATTTTCGACCTTTCTATACCGCAGAGCCCTAAACTATGTCATTTTATGTATTTTTCTGGGCATGATAAGATAGTTTAAGTCCCTCTTGCATAAGTCATTCTCATGCATGCAAAGTAAGAGGATTTTAGATAGATCAAGCATAGTTTCAAGTCTTTCCCTATCAATTCTCCATTGGGCATTCAAGGAACTCTAGAATCTTATCTTATCCAGGTATGTAGGGTTACGAATGGGTGTTTCCGTTCACACCCATGACCATTCCCTATTAATTTATGAAAATATATTAAAAACCTCATGGGGTTTTGAAATCAATTTTGTGAAAATCTAATGTTTTGCTAATGGGCTATTATTTTGTGATTTACATCATATTCCAGGGATTTGATCAAATTTTACAACTATTTCTTATTATAAATTTCTTAATTTGGATTTCTACTCAATTAAGTCTAATTATGCATGATCTATGACGAATCAATTTATGATCTACACTTCAATTATTGATATTTACAAACTCAACATGATGTATGATTTGAAATATGGATTTATTTAAATACCCAACATGATTTGATGATTTACAAGTTATATGTATGATCTTCAAGTATGCATGGGCCTTATGATTTATGAACTATTGATGATGAAAAGAATGTTTTCAAGTTATCTATATTTATAAGCAAGTTTTCGAATGAATTGAGTATTGTAAAGCATGGTAAAGTATTGGGCAATGCCCACATATGGAAGAATGACTTACGGTTTATGAAATGGATCTCATGACTTATCGATTTATGATGCTGGCCGACTAAAGGGCCTTAGATTCTTGGCTAATCATGTTTTAATGGGTATCAATGAATTATGAATGTTTATTTTAGCCACGAATTTAAATGAATGATGTTATTAATTTACGTATGAGCCTATATGCATGTTTTTGGGAGCCGTGTCTAGCACCGAGCAACCCGGCATTCAAAGGACTATGCCGATGTCTCATAACCACGTGCCACCGTGGGTTTATAATGATACATTACAATGATAATGATCCCCTTTTTTGTGATATCACATAATGCACGTCCCTCGCCTGGCAAGCTAGGGGCAACTCTGCCCACTTGGGTGAGATAGTTAGGGCATCATGAAAGGCTTTACCATGATGGTGTCGGTTATGAACAGTCCTCCCATTGTTCCGCATGTTTTATGCATTGTTATGTTTATGATATTGGCTCAAGCGATGATTTGATAAAGTTTCTCTTATGATTATGATAATGAATGGTTTACGAATGATTTGAAAACCTTGAGCCTCATGTTATGTTACGATATTTATGACATGAGCATGATGTCCCACTCTTATGATGTTTTATGAGTTTCATGTATTTTAAATGTCCGCTTTACTTACCTTGCATACTCGGTACATTCCACGTACTGACCGTATACTTTCTATGTTGTATCGTTTCATGATACAAGACTTGGCTCTCAGGCTCATCCTCATCTTTAGTCCATCCCAAAGTTTCTATCAGCTTGTTGGTGAGTCCTCATGTTTCGAGGGCTGTATGATTAGACTTTATGCTAACTTTTGTTTTAGTTTGGCCGGGTTAGTTGGGGATGTTGTCCCATCAACCCATCTTACATGATAGAGGTTTTCAGACAGTATGTAGTACTCAGCTTATGTAAATGTCTAGTACTTATGAATGTTATGATATGCTATGTTACGTTTATGTTTCCGCTATGTTATATGATTTGTCTTCCGCTTAAGGTGAATAAATTTAGATATGCTTATGCCATGGGTCGACTTGGGGCCCTCTCGGGGTTTCTTTTCTCGTGTTACAATACAGGTCTACATTTGGGTCGTGACAAACTTGGTATCAGAGAAATAGGTTTGAAGTGTGCTGGGGTGTTTGAAAGCCGCATTAAGTAGAGTCTTTTTCATGGGTGTGAAGCGCGCCACACTTATGACGAAGAGGCTACGAGACATTTAGGAAATGTTCCCTTCTTTCATAATCTATGTCATGCGATGAAAAGTCTTTTCTATCCTTCTAATTCGTGCTATTCGATATTGTAGAATAATGGCTCCTCGAAGAATAAACGGAAGGAGGAATGGAGATGGTGAAGGCCACGAGGATGGCAATGGTCATGGGCATCAGCAAGCCCCACTAGTTTAAGAGCCCCAGGCACCAGAGCCAGTAGCCCATGCTGAGTTTCGGGCCTCTATTCATATGCTTGCGCAGGCCTTGACCGCTCAGGTCAATCAGGAGGCTGTTGTGCATGTTCCACAAAATGGCAACGCAACGACGACTCGAGTCAGAGACTTCTTGAGGATGAACCCACCGGAGTTCCTTGGGTCCAAGGTACATGAGGACCCCCATTAGTTCATAGATGAGATTTTCAATATCACCCAAGTCATGGTGGTGAATGGGGCTGAGTGCACCGAGTTGGCCTCTTATCAGTTAAAAGGGGTCGCGCATATCTGGTTTCTCCAATGGAAGGATAGCTGGGTTGTAGGAGCAGGTTCAGTCACTTGGGAAGAGTTCCATGTTACATTTCTAGACTGGTTATTCCCTCGTGAGATGAGGGAGTTGAATAAAACTAAGTTTGTTAATTTGAAGCAAGGGAGAATGACTGTATAAGAGTATGCCCTTGAGTTCACTCACCTATCGAAATATGCCCCAGAGTTGGTAACCGATCAGAGGATGCGGGTGAGTAGATTCGTCCACGGAGTAGAGGGTTATTTGGACAAAGATTGCAGGACTCTAATGCTTCATTAGGATATGGGATTTCCTCGCATAGTATTGTACGCCTAGCAGATGGAGGCAGCTCATGCGGGGGAGAGGGAGGCAAAGAGGGCTCTAATAGATAGCCATGGGTTTACTCATCAGATATCCAGTGGTGGTCACCGCCCTCAATTTCAGTAGAGGTCACTAGCTCCAGCACCATCATCAGCTAGTGTTACATCCAAACCCAAGGGTGATCATAAGAGCAGGGCTTCGGGATCGAGGGATCATAGGGGCATGCAGGTAGAGCATACCTTCACAGCCTACAAAAAGGGCGGCAAGAGTCATGTCGGGGAGTGTTTGCTCAGCTCAAATATTTGCTATGGGTGTGGTAGGTCCGTCCACATGCACCGAGCGTGTTCATTTTCTAGACAGGATGGTGATAGGGGTCATACTCAAACCACTAGGACATCAACAACTCCATCACGTTCAGCTCCGCAGGGAGCATCTTCTAGTGGGGGTGGCGAACAGCGCCAAAACAGATTTTATGCCCTCGCCCCGCGTCAGGAGCAGGAGACTTCACCGGATGTGGTCACTGGTATGTTTCTAGTTTTTCATATTGATGTTTATACTTTGCTAGATCTGGGGGCTACTTTGTCTTTTTTGACTCCTTATGTAGCTAGTAGCTTTGGAGTTATTCCCAAGACTCTGTCAGAACCATTTTCAGTTTCTACTCCTGTCAATGATTCGGTTATAGCTAGACGGGTGTATAGAGGATGCCCGGTCACTATATTTCATAAATTCACCTTTGCAGACCTTGTAGAGTTAGCCATGACTAACTTTGATATTATTCTTGGCATGTATTGGTTGTATGCGTGTTATGCTTCTGTTAATTGTAGAACCCGTGCAGTGGAGTTCCGCTTTCTGGGTGAGTCAGTCTTGGAGTGGAAGGGGAGTTCGATCCTACCTATAGGTCATTTCATTTCATATCTTACGGCCAGAAAGATGATTTTCAAGGGTTGCATGTATCATTTAGTTAGGGTTAAGGATGTTAAGACCGATACCCCGACTATCCAGTCAGTTTCGATGGTGCGTGAGTTTCCAGAGGTCTTTCCCGATGATTTTCCAGGTGTTCCTCCCGAGCGGGAGATTGATTTTGGTATTGACCTTCTACTCGACACGTAGCCTATATCCATCCCTCCTTACAGGATGGCTCCAACTGAGCTAAAGGAGTTAAAGGATCAGTTGAAGGACCTGTTAGATAAGGGCTTCATTAGACCGAGAAAGTCTCCATGGGGTGCACCGGTGTTATTTGTTCGGAAGAAGGATGGTTCGCTTCGGATGTGCATTGACTATTGGCAATTGAACAAGGTCACCGTTAAGAATCGGTATCCCTTACCCAAGATCGACGACTTGTTTTACCAGATTCGGGGTACCATGTGTTTCTCAAAGATAGATGTCAGGTCCAGATATCATCAGCTCAGAGTTCGTGAGAGTGATATCCCGAAGACAGCCTTCAGGATGTGGTATGGTCATTATGAGTTTGTAGTTATGTCTTTTGGACTAACAAATGCTCCTGCAACTTTCATGGACTTGATGAACAGGGTGTTCAAGCAATATGTATACATGTTCGTGATCGTGTTCATTGATGACATCCTTATATACTCTTGGAGCTAGGAGGAGCATGCCACTCACTTGAGAGTAGTACTTCAGACTCTCAAGGATTGCCAATTATATGCAAAGTTCAGCAAGTGTGAGTTCTGGTTAAACTCCGTGACATTTTTGGGCCATGTGGTATTGAGTGAGGGCATAAAGGTAGATTCTCAGAAAATCAAGGCGGTGAAGAATTGGCCTAGATCGATGAATCCTTCAGATATTCAGAGTTTCTTGTGTTTAGCTGGCTACTATCGGAGGTTTATTGAGGGTTTCTCATCTATTACAGCACCTTTAACCAAGTTGACTCAGAAGAAGGTGAAGTTCTAATGGTCAGAGGCTTGTGAGAAGAGCTTCCAAGAGTTGCAGACTCAACTTACTACCGCACCGATGTTGACCCTACCCGAAGTTACCGATGGTTTTGTGGTGTATTGTGATGCTTCGATAATTGGACTCGAGTGTGTATTGATGTAGCGAGGAAAAGTGATAGCATATTGCTCTAGACAGTTGAAGGTCCATGAGAAGAATTAGCCGACCCATGATCTTGAATTTGCCGTGGTGGTATTCACATTAAAAATATGGCGACATTACTTGTATGGGGTCCAAATGGATGTATTTACGGACCACAAGAGCTTACAATATGTGTTCATGCAGAAAGATCTCAGTCTACGGCAAAGAAGGTGGTTGGAGCTACTCAAGAACCACGATATGAGTATCCTTTACCATCCAGGTAAGGCTAATGTGGTAGCGAATGCACTTAGTAAACTCTCTATAGGGAGTGTGTCCCATGTGAGGGGAAGAAGGAGCTGATGAGAGATTTCCATCGAATTGCAAGGTTGGGAGTTAGGTTGGTTGACTCGACCGATGGCGGTGTTGTTGTCCAGAGTGGATCAGAATCATCCTTGGTGACTGATGTGAAAGCTAGACAAGATGAGGATCCAATTTTGGTAAAGTTGAAGAAAGTCATTCGAAGTCAGAAGGTGGAGGTCTTCTCCCAAGGGGGAGATGGTGTGCTTCTATACCAAAGGTCGCCTATGTGTTCCAGATGTTGATGATTTGAGGAGTCGAATGATTCATGAGGCTCATGGATCTAGGTACTCTATTCATCCAGGTGCCACAAAGATGTATCATGATTTGCAGGAAATATATTGGTGGAATGGCATGAAGAGGGATGTTGTAGAATTCGTAGCCAAGTGCCCGAACTGTCAGCAAGTGAAAGTCAAGCATCAAAGGTCGGGAGGCGTACATCAGGATATTAGAATTCCCACTTGGAAGTGGGAAGAGATTAATATAGATTTCATCACAGGCCTTCCTCGTACTCATCGACATTATGATTCTATTTGGGCTGTGGTAGACAGGTTGACCAAGGCTGCATATTTTCTACCAGTCAAAACTATGGATTCGGCAGAGGATTATGCCAAACTGTATATACGGGAGTTGGTTCGATTGCATGAAGTGCCCTTGTCTATCATTTCAGACCGAGGTACTTAATTTACCTCTCAATTTTAGCGGTCTTTTCAAAAAGGGCTTGGAACTCAGCTTTAACTTAGCACAACATTTCATCCACAAACGTATGGTCAAGCGGAGTGGACAATTCAAACTCTCGAAGACATGTTGAAAGCTTGCGTGATGGACTTTAAAGGTATTTGGGATGATCACTTGCCCCTAATCGAGTTTGCTTACAATAACAGCTATCACTCCAGTATCCAAATGGCACCGCTCGAGGCTCTCTATGGGCAGAGATGTAGATCGCCCGTCGGATGGTTTGAGGTTGGTGAGGCAGCTATGATAGGGACAAATTTGGTTCATGAGGCTATGGTGAAGGTTCAGTTGATAAGGGACAGGTTAAAAACCGCTCAGATTTGCCAAAAGTCCTACGCTGATGTTAGGATAAGAGAACTTGAGCTCGAGGTGGATGACTGGGTGTTCTTGAAGGTATCTCCTATGAAGGATGCGGTTCGGAAAGAAAGGAAAACTTAGTCCCCGCTATGTTGTCCCCTATCGGATTGTGAGAAGAGTTAGCAAGGTGCCGTATGATTTGGAGTTTCCCTCAGAGTTATTTTTGTGCATCTCGTGTTTCATGTATCACTTTTGAAGAAGTGTTTGGGAGATCCAGCTCTAGTAGTCCTGGTGGACAGCGTTGGTGTAAAAGATAGCCTTAGCTATGAGGAAGTTCCGGTGAAAATATTGGATCATCAGGTTCGAAGGATAAGGAACAAGGAAGTAGCTTCAGTTAAAGTATTATTGAGGAATCAGTATGTTGAAGGAGCTATATGGGAAGCCAAAGCGGATATGATGGCTAGATACCCACAGTTATTCTCTACCAGCTCAGTTCCGACTTGAGGTGTCAGTTTTGCCCTATGATTCTATTTAGTTTTCATGTTCAGTTCATGTGTTCAAGTTTCTTTTAGGTGTATGTGAAGCATGAGATCACTTCAGCTATGTGATATGAATCAAGGGTAGTCATTCTGTTAGTTTTCGGTTTAAATGATCAGTATTTGGGTGTAATGATTACATGTCTTTGTTTTTATTCTTGTTTCCAACATTCGAGGATGAATTTTCCTGAGGGAGAGATATTGTAATACACCGAAAATGCCTAATATTAGACCTGGGATCAAAATTTGAAGTTGGCTGTAAACTGGGAAAATATCACAGAACGGGCGACGTAACGACTCGTGGTATCAAACCACAGGTCATTGTATGTAGTCGTGGTGATGGGAAGTCCTTGTGGCAGTGGAGACAATGGAAGATGTAACGACTCATTGCTTGGAACAATGAGTCATTGTTTGGAACAACGATTCATTGTTAGTAGTCGTAGGAAAAGCTGGACCTTGCCAATTGGGGATACCACGGGTCATCCAACGACTCATGGTGAGAAGTGATGACCCGTGGTCACCAGTCGTGGTATGGGTTGCCAGTTTTTCCAGTGGATGTAATGGATAGGTACCACGAGTCTTGGTGAGGCTCGTGGTAAGGGAAGTTCAGGTTTGTGAAGGAGCTGACAACAATCGATATAACGACCCGTCGTTTGAAGCAATGACTCGTCCTGTCGAGTCGTGGGAAGAATCTAAAAATATGGAGTGAGGCATTGGACCCAACGAATTGATACCACGAGTTGTGGTATCATGCAACGACATCAGTCGTTGGTTCACCCAGTTCAACTATTCAGGAAAATTTCACTAAGGGTATTTTCGACCTTTCTATGCCCTAGGCCCTAAACTACGTCATTTTATATATTTTCCTGGGCATGATAAGATAGGTTAAGTTCCCGTTACATAAACCATTCCCATGCATACAAATTAAGAGGATTTTAGAGAGATCAAGCCTTTCCCTTTCAATTCTCCATTGGGCATTCAAGGAACTCTAGATCTGATCTTACCCAAGTATGTAGGGTTACGAATGGGTGTTTTCATTCACACTCATGCCCATTCTCTATTTATTTATGAAAATCTATCAAAAATCTCATCGGGTTTTGAAATCAATTTTGTGAAAATCTAATGTTTTGCTAATGGGCTATTATGAATTATGATTTAAATCATATTCCATGGATTTGATCAGATTTTACAACTATTTTTTATTATAAATGTCACGATCCGAACAGAAGCCCGGATCGTAGACACAGGACAAGGGACCCCGAGAGACCCCAAGTCGACCCATGGCATAAGCATACAACTAACTCATTCAACATACTAAAGAAATCATGAATATAATATCAGCGGAAGTCTAATTCAACATCACATCAGAATAACATCCGAAGCTACATATACATAAGTCTGAAAGCCTCTAATCTGGACGAGTTGATGGGACAAGACCACAACAAACTCCACAATGTTGAAACTGAAATATGTAAAAGAAACTGATAGTCTAGTCCTCGAAAGATGAGGACTCACTAATCTTGAGCATATATGAACTCCGAAAAAGCTGACTAAGAGCGGGGCTGAAGTTGCGAGTAGAGTCCTGTATCATGAAACAATACATCATAAAAAGTATGTGGTCAGTACGTGGAATGTACCGAGTATGCAAGGTAAGTAAAACCGCTCAAGTAAATTAAATCATTTAAAACATTTCATAAAAGATCATAATCTTTCAAATCTAAGAGGGAGGGCTACACGCATTCATTCTGAGATCGTAATCTTATCATGACGTGACCATGTATAGCTTTATAATATCAAGACTAACTCGAATGACTCAAAGCTAAAATGTAACATTTATGATAAAAGCTGAATAATGATTCAAACCTGCTTTTAGAACATGCATGCTTATAGTATTAATCATGAGTAATGAATACGCAAATCTGAATCATACAAATAATGGGAGACTCAACCGGCATATCACGATAGAGCTTACGTTATTTGGACTATCACACTCAAGTGGGTAGAGCCTTCCAAAACCTTTCCAAGGCTAAGGACGCTACCATGATATCAATATCAAGCTTATGGGCCATTTGGGCCGAGGGTAGCTCACAAGGGAGGTCCCAATAATATATGTATCAACCTACGTTGGCGCGTAGTTCTTGGGCATAGGGTGATCAACTCTTAACCCGCTCGGTGCTAGACTCTTCTCCCAAAAACATGCAATGCACTACATCATATATAACAAAGCTCAACATCGTCTATTGACGAAGCTCAACATCGTCTATTGACAAATCTGAAGATGAAATCATGCATAACTCAACATCGTATGAAACGAAGCTCAACAATGTCTATTGACAAAGCTCATTAAAGAAATCATGCATAGACTCGACATCATGTGAAAATGAAGCTCAACATTGTCCTTTGACAAAGCTCAATAATGACATACATCTCAATTACAAATCCATGCATATGAGAAGCTTTATTTCAAAACATACCACAAGCTCAAGTATAAGTGGGAGCATCTACTCCAAATCATGTGGTAAGCTATATGAAGGAATATTTCACTCAACATACCACAAGTTAGAAATTTTGAAATTTGAGAGACCTCGCTCCAAACAATGTGGTAAGCTTATTTTGGAAAAATCATCATTTTAAATCAACATGTGAGCATTTCCCAAAGCTTTATCATGCTTGGATCTACTCAATTCATTTTGGAAACAACATCATAATCATGGGTAGCTTTAGAAACATGTCTTTCATTATCAAATCTCATTATCATCATACATTCACATCATTCACTTCTTTTATGAACTTTTCATCCATGGGCCTTTACATTTCATAACTTAGAAAATATGATTTGTATTGAAAACAATTTAAAATCCACCCAAGATTCACAATTCATCAATAAAAATGTAATCTAATCATACCCATATATAGAGATTGAAGAATTATGCAATTGGGCGAAAACCTCATACTTGATCATAGGAGATTTATCATGATTTGAGAAAAATTGGGCTTGGGTGTGGAAGAAAGCACCCACTCACAACCTTACATACCTGGGAGGGATGATTTTAACACTTCTCCAATTTTCCAAGATGAGATTCCAATGGAAACCTTCAAAACTTTCTCTAAATCCTCTCTTCAAACTCTCAAGTTTGCATGCATGGAATGAACTAGCTTAGAACAGGATTTCCCCTCTTATAACCCTGTAAAACGAGCCTTAAAAGACATAGTATAGGTCTTAGGAACTCAGGAATTATGAAAAGACCCTTACTGAATTCTCAGGAAAACACTACCAGGTGGTCCTAACGGACGACCTGACAGATCGTTACCGGGGCCAACGACTTGTTGGGTTACCCGTCAGGTACACTTCCTCCCTTAAACCAATTTACTTGTATATCACCCAACGACCCATACCAAGGCTCATTGCTTGGCATGACGAGTCGTGGCCTCCTCCCATTAAGTGCACTGGTTGACCTCTTCTATTTTCACACCCTTACCACATGGTTGACCTAACGACTCGTGGTGACTGACCACGAGTCGTTCCCTCGCCCGTGGGGAACCCTTATCCTCCAACTTCTTGCTCTTCACTAGCCTTTCCCATGAGCCACCTGATGACTCGTGGGCTGGTCTCACAAGTCGTCAAACGACTCATTCTATGCCTGCAACTTGAATTTTCAGTTTTTCACCATTTGACTCCCGGGTCTGATCCTTAGGTTCCCAGGGTATTACAATATCTCCCCCTTGGGAACTTTCATCCTCGAATGTTTGAAGCACATAGAAATCTCATAAACAAGCAATCATCATATACAAATACTGATTATTTAAACCAAAAATTGACGGAATGACACCTCCGAAAAGAACTACATAGTTGAATTGAATTCAGACATCACATACATCTATCATAACATAAATCAAACTTGTGCACATGAACTGGACATAGAAACTGATTAAAGAATTAGGGAAAAAAACTGCTACC
The DNA here is from genome assembly GCA_018107945.1 of Datura stramonium. NCBI lineage: Eukaryota > Viridiplantae > Streptophyta > Magnoliopsida > Solanales > Solanaceae > Datura > Datura stramonium. The sequence continues at coordinate 121,342 of JACEIK010002969.1, forward strand.
TCAAACTGAAATTGAGCTGGTAGGGAATAGGTGAGGGTATTTGGCCATCATAGCTGCTTTGTCTTCCCACGTAGCTCCCTCAACCTACTGATTTCTCCACACCTTTACCGAAGCTACTTCTTTATTCCTCATCCTCCGAACCTGATGATCCAAGATTGCAACTGGAATTTCCTCATAACTGAGGCTATCTCCCACACCAAAGCTTTCCACCAGGACAACTAAAGATGGATCACCCAAGCACGTTTTCAAGAGCGATACGTGAAAGAGGGGATGAACTGAAGATAACTCTGATGGAAAATCCAACTTATACGCTACCTTACCCACTCTTTTCATAACCCGGTAGGGACCAACATAGCGGGTACTGAGTTTTCCTTTTTTTTTAAACCGCATGAATCCCTTCATGGGAGACACCTTCAGAAATATCCAATCATCCACCTCAAACTCCAACTCTCTCCTTCTCACATCCGCTTATGACTTTTGATGACTCTGAGCGGTTTTCGGCCTATCTATTTGTTACACCCCGTAGATTCCCGACACATAGATGGCTGATTCGCGTGTTGGTTAAGCATATTTGAATGCCATACATGCTAGAAAAAGGCCCGGGAAAATATCAGACAAGCGCCAAGTCGGCGCGTCGCAAGGCAAAAATGCGACTTATAAATCGCATTCCAGGAATGCGACTTATAGGTCCCGATTATTTTTAAGCTCCTCCG
>JACEIK010002969.1:151261-185713 GCA_018107945.1 Datura stramonium
ATTTGTATTATAGTGGATACATGTGTTTATATTATAGTGAAAGTCTATCTTTTGGAGAAAAGTTAGGAGAAATTATCCTATAAATAGAGGGGTTCTCCTTTATTGTATTTTATCCCATCAAGAAAAATAAGAACTTCTCCTTCTCTCTTTCTCTACAATATTCTTGTTCTTTCTTTATTATTTCATAGTTGGATTTTAAAACAAGAGAAACGGTAAGATGGTTGGATAGGGAAAGGAATTCCCCGTCCTCCCTGTCCACTCTCTACAAGAACCCAGGACTTGAGGCAAGAAAGCAGTCGTAATTTTTTTGATAACAGCTTGATATCCAGGTGAGCTATGATTTACCTCCATATTAGATTTTAATTAGCGATTAGTATATGTGGGTAGGGTTGATGTGTGATTGAATAGGTAGAAACGAAAGTTATCATGCTTAAAATAACTAGTTCGGATGGTAGTTGAGATAATAGCTGGAAAAATAAGAAAGGAGGGAGGAAGTTAACACTTCATCTTACCACACAAAGCATATAGATCCGTCTGATCCATCATCCATGAACCCTCAAACTGATCTCACACATCCTTTCAGGCATAGGAATACGAGAATCAATCCGAGTAATGAATCGTTCTTTTTTAAATCTACCTCAAGGAAGCCCCCTTAACCCTGCCACCAAAAAGCCATCCATATATTGCAGGAGCGCTCACATACTAATAAGTAATAACTAAGAATACTAGCAACTTCACAGTTCACACCAAGAACGAGTATAGAAATTTTAAATAAAAATGATCTAACATCACATGTCCTATCGATATATGCTCGCTCTACCCTCTCATGCAACTCCGTGAAATATGTTCTGCTTGTAGTCAAAAAACAAATGCAAGAATCTAAGGCAAGTGAGACAGCTGATTGAGACACAGGTTGCAACAAATAATGATTCATTACGTGGTACCATTAACTACAGCAACAATCTTTTGTTTGATTGCTTCTTTGCACAAAGATATAGAAATTTTTTCATCTGGCAACTAAAGAATAGATACTGACTGAATCGGGGACGGCTGCTTCTTTCGACAACCTAGGTAACACTTGCTCATAAATAAATAACAGTAGGAGTTGTATTTTTCTAAACAAGGAAATCTGCGTCCGAAAGTTCAAGCACTTTGTGCAAGCCGATTGGTTTTACACCAGGCCGGAACGCGTTTTCTTCAATGTACCTATGACATAATATAATTTATTAGTATTTGCACAAAGCCAAGGAAAGCACAGTAGCAAAGGAAGATGAACACTTACATTTCCTTCAAGAACGGGTGCTTGTAGAAGGCATCTGGGATCCTCCCAGAAAATTGATTGTGATCGAGATACCTGAAATCAGATACAGCTTTAGACACGTTCTAATAGTATACAGTCAAGAACAGTAAAAGAATGATCTATACCCGGAAGAATTGCCATGTCAAGGGCGAAGAACGTAAAAGTAAATAAATAAAAGGAGAAAAACACTCGCACACACGACTGCAAGGACCATTTGGGCTTTTTAAGGCAAAGAATAATTCAAGCTTCAAGTGCATCTACCAATGTTTTTGTCACAGGTATATTGACAAATCCTCAAAATTTATCTCCTTAACAAGGACCCTTGCATGAAAATGTACTAGCCCCAAGTGCATCAACTATGTTTTTGTCAAAGCATTCCTTATATTGAACAATCCTCAAAATTCATCTCTTTTAAGAAGGAAAGATCCTTGAAAGACTGCATTCACTAGACAATCATTGGGACATCACGCCCTATTACAGGAATTAAAATTTTGATAGCTTTTTTATAGGTAATAAAGCAGCAATTTATTCATAACAGAAAAAAAACTAAACTAGTGCAAGGTATCATAGTTACAAATTGTGTGGGTCCCCTATCATGTCTAACATGGCATCTAAATCATGTACAAAGACCAGGTTGCACCAAAAAAGCTATCAAAGAAAGAGATCTAAACTTATGGCTAAGAGTGTTTCTGTATTTATCTTCAAAAATTCTGAAATTTCTTTGTCCAAACTGTCCACATCCAGCATACAAAGTGACTAGATAAAATCATAGAGGAAGACTTACAAGTAAGTTAACTTGGGAATATGAGCAATGCTGTAAGGTATAACTCCTGTCATCCTGTTGTAGGATAGATATCTGTAGCCAAAGCAATCAAATTAAGCATAACAATTTTATTAACTACTACAGGAGAAAGATAGCTTTTAGTTGTCTAAAGACAAGCACTAATCACAGAGAAACTTTCTTCTCAAAACTTACAAGATCTCCAAGTTCGTCAAATTTGCAAGTTGCGCTGGAATGCCTCCAGTAAGATAATTATTATTTAAGTATCTGCAATTTACAGCACATATTAAAGTCCTTGAATTGGCATATAATTCATAACAATAGCAGCAGGATATCTTCAAGCGATTTGATATACGAACAAGAAGAATCAACTTACAAGTTGCGGAGAACCGGAAAGCATCCTTCAATGCGTATGAGTTCTCTTATAGTTCCAACCAAGCGATTGTTACCAACATCCCTGGATTGCATGATATCACAATGACATCCATGTAAGGCACAGGTTCCATATGCTAAAGTAAAGAAGACATTATTATGGTATCTTACAGGTGTCGAAGATGCTGTAAGGTACCCAGTTCAGGTGGAATTCGTCCAGTAAAATGATTTTCATGCAGATGGAGATAACGAAGTTCAGGAAGATTAGCAAGCTCCTTAGGTATTTCGCCTTTGAAATTGTTAAAACTTAGGTAGCTGAAAATGATGCATATCAGTTATTAGTCTATAACAGAAAAATAGATATGTGGATAAAGAACACAGCTAGAGAAGCTCAAAAGCACTCACAGATGTGTTAACTGCTTGAGTTCACCTATTTCAGGTGGAATGACATCTTGCAGCTTATTCCACCTAACATTTCTGGGAAAAAGAATCAAGAAAAGGAACTAATCAATAGTGCAACATTATCACACGGGAAATTACAGGATACCAAATAATTTCAACAAAGTATGTTGGGCAAGAAAAGCAATAAAAGTAAATTTCAAAGTTGACAACATTCTTGGACAAGTTCCTACGGACGAAAGAAAAATCCTAAGGTAGAATAAAGGGGAACAGAGAGTAGATATTGAAATATACATCTAATACAATTCTAAAACAATAAGAAAGGCCTTCTTAGTTAAGTAACATTTCCTTGATAATAAACCTACTCTATTTATTTTTTAGAAAATAAGATCTTCTCAGTTTATAATTTCTATTTCTTCTCCTATGCCACTGGAAACAACCTCTCTACCTCTGTGGTAGTGGTAAGGTCTGCGTACATTCTACCCCTCCCCAGACCCCACTTGGTGGGATTACACTGGGCTGTTGTTGTTGTTGCTTCTCCTATGCCAGATTATATCAGGTAGATTCCCTCCCACCCCCTTATTTTGTATATGAACCAGGCAGAATTTTCCTTGCCAAGATAAAAGCATTTTCATCTCGATGAAAATGCCATGTACACATAATCACTTTGTACAGGCTCTTAACATAAATATCAGTTTGTAACAGCTCTACGTATAGATACTTCAATAGGAGTACACAAGTAAGTAAAGATGGTTACAATATTTTAAGACGCTTCAAACGCCCAATTTGAGAAGGAAGCGGGCCGGTCAGCTTGTTATTATGCAGATCCCTGTCATATGAAAGAATATTATGGATTAGTAAGTTTAGAATGAAAATCAAATGATCCAACAGTACAGATGCAATATCCACTAACTATCGCCTTATATATGAGTGTCAAATTAGAAAATAATGTCTATGCACATTATAGTTAACACCCAAGTTTTTCTTCCGTTTTATATAATAGTTAACACTAAAGAAAAATAATTCTTAAAGCAGGTTAATGAAGAATTAAGATCGGAGGGTATAAAAACATCCAGATTGGAACTTTTAGGGCAATTTCTCAGTTCGGATGAGGTTAAAAATCTTTCGGAAAGAGCTAAAGCTTTGAAGAAGCTAGATTCTTATACAAAGCCAAAGAGAAGAATCTTACAGTCTAGTAAGATCCAATAAATTAGTGACAGCAGTAGGAAATGGGCCAACAATTGAAACAGCATAAACTTCCCTGCAAGTGGTAAAACAGAAAAGAAAATTGTTAAAAGTGTAAAAAAAAAAAAAGAGAGGATATTTCAATTCTGTGAGTAACTTCATAGAGTTGAACCTTAGCTACAGAAAAACTACTTAGAACTGGTGAGGCAACACTTACAATTCGGTAACTACTCTATAATCACCCTGTGTAGAACATGTAACACCAGACCATGGAGGTAAATCACCATCTCCACAAGGATCATCTCCAACCCATGCATATACCACTCTCCATCCAAGAGATGCCTTAATTTCATTCAAAGCTTTCACTACAGTCATATTCCAGAAGTTCAAATTAGTCCACTGTAAAAATGTATATTCAGGTACTATGACAACTTATTGGCTTTTTTCATGAATGCAATTGACGGCGTTACTTCAAACTGTTCAAATCCTTTTGATGAAAATATTAATGGAGGAAGTGGTTACAATTGGAACTCCACAACATCTCCAACAAGACTAACAGTAGAGCGCAAAGCTATTAACCTTGTGGTCATGGGCTCAAGCCCCACATCGGGTGTTCTTATCTGATGGCCCGCATAAAACAATTCATGATTGATTATGCACTTAGGCGCTCTTATTTGATGGCCAGAATAAAACTATTCATGATTGATTATGCACTTACTTATACTACAATTTAAGTAACTAATATTGCGTAGTCTTGGAGTTGTATTTAATTCACATATATTGAATGATAAATTGGTAACTTTCTGAAGACAGCTATTGCTTACCAATTTTGCTATAGCAAAGATACAGAAAGAGGTTAAAGTTAGATTAGAAGTACTGCAAGTAACAAAGATGTCAATATTTGTTTCAGCATTTGTGTAGCTAGGCTAAGTTGATCTAGTAAGATGTAACTAGTTTTGTTTGTTTTGGTTCTTTTGTGACAGTTGGAGGCCTAGATAACTATAGCACCCTTCCTAGAAGGTGGTTGTAGTCCTAGGTGCTCTTTAAGTGTATAAACTTTTGGTTTTGATGGTAATATTTCACATTTATTACCAAAAAAACTGCATAAAATCTATAAAATCCAACCATTTCCACACAAACCATAAACATACAGTTGGAAGCAGATTACGCTAAATCCAATTGATTTTGCTCAAACTCTAAACCTGCACTTACAATTTCATCTAATCTACAAAAACCAATCATTTCCACTAGAACTATATACATGCATTTTGAAACTGCATATAATCTATAAAATCCAACTATTTTGACTCAAACTATTAAACTTGCACTTAGAAGCTGGATAAAATCCATAAAATTCAAGTACTTCAACTCAAACTATAAAATTCAATTACTTTCACACAAACTACAAGCTTGCACTTAGAAGTTGCAAAAAATCTACATATTTCAATTGTTTTCGCTGAGACTATGAAATTTCACTAGAAACTGCATATAATCCATAAAATTTTCAATTATTTTCACTCAAATTAACTTATTTTCTTACCTAAAGGCTAAGTAGAAGGAAATGGATCGAAGTGAGGAGAGGGGGGAGGTATAGTACCGTCCGCTTGAGGGTTTTACACTGAACGGCAACACTTTGGATCAAGGATAACAAGAAGATCCAATTGTCTGCGCACAAACTATAAACTTGCACTTACAACTCATTTAATCTATAAAATCCAATCATTTCCACTAGAACTATACACACGCACTTTGAAACCATATAATCTATTAAATCTAATTACTTCAACTCAAACTATTAAACTTGCACTTAGAAGCTGGATAAACTCTGTAAAATTCAATTACTACAACTCAAACTACAATCTTGCTTTAAGAACTACATAAAATCAATAAAATCCACTTACTTTCACTCAAACTATAAGCTTGCAGTTAGAAATTCCATAAAATCTACAAATTTCAATTGTTTCCGCTGAAACTATAAAATTTCACTATGAACTGCATATAATCTATAAAATTCCAACTATTTTCACGCAATTAATTGATTTTCTCACCTAAAAGCTTAAGAAATTAGGTGTAAACGGAAATGGATCTAAGTGAGGGAGAAAAAGTACAGTACTGTCAAACTTGATGGTTCTACACTGAACGACAACACTATGGATCAAGGATAACAAGAAGATCAGGAGAAATACTGAAGGTAGATGTCCATGGCGAGCCATTTGAATAGGTAATCCAGTTGCTTCCGTTCAAACTCTAAACTTGCACTTACAGATTCATCTAATCTATAAATCCAATCATTTCTACTACACTCGCAATTCGAAACAGCATGTAATCTATAAAATCCAATTATTTCGACTCAAACTATAGAATTGCAGTTAGAGGCTGGATAAAATCCATAAAATTCAATTACTTCAACTCCAACTATACATAACCTTGCTTTATCAATAAAATCCACTTAAATTATAAGTTTGCAATTAGAAATTGCATAAAATCTACAAAGTTCAATTGTTTTCGCTGAATATAATCTACAAAATCCAACTATTTTTCACTCAAATTAACTGATTTTTCTAACCTAAAAGGTAAGAAATTAGGTGTAAAAGGAAATGGATCGAAGTGGAGTGAAAAAGAAGTACAGTACCGTCACGCTTGAGGGTTTTACAGTTAACGAAAACGCTGTGGATCAAGGATAACGAGAAGATCAGGAGAAATACTGAAGGTAGATGCCAATGTCGAGCCATTTGAATCAAGGTAAATCACCTTCAGCGAATCGAATTTGAAATCACCGGAATCCGCAGAGATATACGTATATTATATTATGTTATACAAGGTACATAAGCGAGATTGAGAGTGTTGATGAAGTGAGGAAGAAGAAGATCTGTGTGGCAAATGAATCCTTAGTTTGGGATTTTCCTCAAATGTTTGTTTTTTTTTTTCCAGAGAACGCGCTAAATAGCCTGTGCTGCGCGTCGGTGGATTTAATGTGAAAGAATTTTACCCCAAATTTATTTGTACTTGCACCATCTCCAACCCACCTCTACTTTCCGCTCAACTTTAAATTTACACTTTAGAATTACACTATATTTAAAATTTATTATGTAATTAAAATTAGTATAAAATTAAGGTAGAATTATATAGCTTAGTAATTATAATAATTTATTTATTTGTTATGATATTAATTATAAGTATAATGTTTGGTTGCACAAGTGTTATGTAGTTAGATTAACTTTTTAAAATAAAATTTAATTATCAAAAATTAATATGTGTGTTTATAAATAATATTAAATTGGGTATTTAAGATACGTACTGTCTCTAGAAAATATATTAATTAATAAATATATATTTTTTAACTAATATAATAAAAATAATTGATACATATTTTTAAATTAATAATAATAATTAAAAAAATTCATATTTTTTATTTTTTTACATTTTCTCTTTTTTATCTTCTTCTCTTTTCAAATATTTGATAAAAATATTTTTAATTTTTTTAATTTTTTTATTATTTTTGAATTTTGTAATTTTTTAAAATAAAAAGTTAATACTACTAAAATAAATAAATTAGAACTAAAACATAATGCAAATTTAATTTTTTTTTTTTAAAAGTAAACATAATACTCCTGTGTCAAATAAATTAAAAATAAGTTTCAATATAACTTAAGTAGATATAATTCAAAAGAAAGAAAAACAAGTCTAACATTGTTCCAGCAATGAAATTTTACGTTAATTCAAAAGTTAGAATAATAATATATTTTTTTTAAAAAATAAGAAATAAAAAATACGAGCAATTACGTGAAATCGCGAAAGGAAGGTTGGGAAATGAGAAGAAATGAAATAGAAGATAAATAATATAAACAAAAAAGTATTTTTAAAATAATAAAAATAAATAAGAAATTAAAAAAACAAAAAAAACATGTAATTTAATTAAAATACAAAAATAAACACATAAAGCATAATTTAACAAATAAGAAATTAAAAAATAACATTGTAATTATGTAAGTAGCAGTGCGTCCGAACAAACGGCTCAGCTATAATTGATGCAACAAATCAATTACGGTGGCTTTCCAAATAGACCCTTAGTCTTTTGTGTTTCAACTCATCTCTATTTTCAACTCTAAATTTTTAAATTTAGAGTTAAAAATAGAAGTGTGAATATGTAACTCCAAATTTAGAGTTGCATTATTCATCAATATTTTTTAATTGGCTATAATATCATTATTTTTAATAATTAGCGTTTAAATTTAACATACTATAAATTGTAAGATCATTAATTAAGTCTCTAATATATTTATTTTTATATAATATTTTTAATTTTAAATTTAAATTAATAAATAACTAAAAAAAATAAAAAAAATAAAAAAAATAAAAATATTTTTATTTAAAAATGTAAGTTAATTTTATTATACCTAAAATGGTCTACCATTGTACAAACTATTCGTGGTCCACGTTCCCAAAAGAAGTATTTTTTGCGATGAAACAAGAATCATGCCGAAAATATGTTGAATGTGCATTTAGAGTTTTGAATCATGCCGAAAATATGTTGAATGTGCATTACTTAGAGTTTTGCAATTGTGCATAGTAGTCACATTTACGGAGAAAAGAAGTGCTACATCATACAATAGCTACATGTGTTTATCTTGCCTGACACGATAATCGAGATGAAAGCGTCTTCTTAATGCACCAATTTAAATAATTATTCGGAAGGTCCAACTCCAACAATAGAAATAGTAGTAGATGAAAATTATCGATTTGAACAATTTTTAGCTCGACATAAAAAAACTAAGGATAAAGATGCTCATTTTGAACTTTATAATGCATTAAGAGAACATTTAATAGAGCAACGTAATAATCTTTAAAGTTGAATATTTATTCAAAAATTGTATTTCATCATTCATTTCGCTTTTATTTGAATTTTTCATTAATATGTATAATATATATATATATATATATATATATATATATATATATATATAAAATTTATTTGCAATTTATATTATTTAAAAATATAAGATATAAAATAATTTGATATTAAATAATTATATAAGAAAAAGATATGAATTATATAGAGTGATTATCGTAGAAAAAAAAAATAAAAATTTAATTTATGAATTAAGAAAATCTAATAAATGAAATAAAAATAATAATATAATATTAAGAGAAGAATAAAAAAAATATTTTTGGTAAAAAATAGAATAGTGGGTTGGAGTTGATTTTTAAAATAAAAAATTTGAAGAAATTATATTTTATTCTAAAATTTTAGAGTTTAGAGTCAACAATAAAGTTGTGGTGAAATGCCCTTAAAGGAAAAAGTTAAAGGTAAAAAAATACCGCACCAAAAATATTCGGTTTTTTTGAGTTTGTTATTCAAATCACTAGATGTTTATTTTTACGTATAGCCCATCGTGAAATATTTATGCATCTGCGTGACTATCGGTTGCTCATTGATATTATGTTTTTGAATTTATACCGAACTATCAAATGTTTACTTTTATAACTATCACCAAAAAATTTTCAAAAACACACATCAAATCAATGAAACACATAGTTGAGGTGTATTTTGATAAACTTAGTGAGCAGCGATAGTTGAGGTGTGTTTTGATAAATATTTGGTGATAGTTCAAGTAGGAAGTCATTATCTCTTTGATAGTTTTGATATAAAAATTCAAAAAATTGTGATATTTTAGGGTGTTTTTCACCTTTACTCAAAAGGAAATTAGGCGGAGTCAAAATAAAGAAAATTTTGACTGATAGACAAAATGCCATATTTCATTTATCCGTTTCAAAATTTTTTATAAAAAAAAAAACTTAACGAAGGACATGACTCGATAAAAAACCCTATTGAAGTCTTCTATCGATTATTAGTATGGATAATCGGATGTTGTCAGGACTCAATATGAACTAAAAGTTATATTATTTATTGGATTAGCACACATAACTAGAATTAATCCTTATTTTTTATTTTGGCGTTCTATCTCAGCCTTGTTCCATTTTAACTCTCCTTTATTTTTTATTTTTATTTAAACACAAAAAATATTGTCGGTATAAATTATTCAACGTGTATTGATAAATAATTTTTAAAAAATATGAAATATTCAAAATTTATAAAAAAATAAAAAATTAAAAAAACTCAAAATTCATAAAAAAAAAAAAACCCCAAAATTTTTTAATTTTTAACTCACTCCAATATGGGTAAAGAAAATTATCTTCAATACGGAAAAAAAGCTGATTAATTGCTAATAACACTACTAAAAAATATTAAAAATTCAATGAATTTCATTAAATTGTCAATGATTTATTTTTTAAAAAAAAGAAAACTCACGAACTTTAAGAAAATCGACGTACTTTCGTCGGTTTACTTTCCTTAAAAATGCCTGAGAATTATAAAGTAAAGAAGAATCGGCAGATGTTTGCCAATTTCTTTTTAAGAAAAGCTAGCGATGTTTGACGATTTTAAAGTGTAAGAAATTGTAGTAGAAGAGTATAAATAAAAATATTAGAAAACTTCAAAAAATAGTATGTTATGGAAATAATAAAGAAAGAACAAAGAATATTATAGAAAGAAGGAGAAGTTCTTATTTCTCTTGATGGGATGAAATACAATGATGGAGAACCCCTCTATTTATAGGGATAATTTCTCGTAGCTTGCCGAAAGATGAAACTTTTTCATTTATAATATAAGCGCGTGTATCGCTCTGATAAAATACGGCTATAGACATTCACTATAATACAAATATGTTTATAACACTCCCTACTTGAATGTCTATTTTAATAGATAATATCTTTTAGTTAAAACATATAGAAAAAACCCGGTGGGAAAAATGCAGTGAAGGAAAAAGAGTACGCAATATCCCAATAATACGCGGCATTTTGTTGCCCTGCATTAAAAAACCTTACAAGAGGGAAAACCCGGTGGGACAAAAACCTCGTAGGGAAAAGAGTACAACGCGTATTAACCCCCTCCCCCCAATTAGAACATACTTGAATCTTTGCATCCCGATCATGTTGCACCATCTTCTAGAAAGTTTGCAGATTGGTAGAGATTTGTGAATAAATCAACCCGCATTGTCACTTGAGCAGATACGTTGCACATTGATATCACCATTCTTTTGGAGCTCATGTGTGTAGAAAAACTTTGGCGAGATGTGCTCGTTCTATCTCCTTTTATGAATCCTCCCTTTGGATTTGTGCTATGCATCTTTGCATTATCTTAAGTACAAAAATTATGGGTACTTTGTCATAGTTTAAATCACATTTTCTCTAATGAGATGTGTCATGGAGCCTCCCGACCACGCACGTTCTCGGCTTGCTTCATGCATAGCTATTATCTCAGCATGTTTGATGAAGTAGCTACGAGAGGCGCTTTGTATATCTCCAAGATATTGCAGGACCTCCACATGAACACGTAGCCGAGTTTGAGATCGAGCTTTGTGTGGGTCGGATAAATACTGCGTCGGCATAACTGACAAGATCGGGGTTTATGATTATTAGGAATAAAATAAGCCCATATCGGTAGTCCCTTTTAGATACCGCATTATGTGTTTTATCCATTCCAATGCCTCCTAGTAGGAGCAGGACTATGCCTTGCTAACTAATTAACCGAAAAGGATATATCAAGTCTTGTAGTGTTAGCGAAGATACATTAGTGCACTGCACTAAAATATGGTACTTAGGGATCGAAATTTCCTCATTCCTTTCTTGAGGTCGGAATGGATCATATTCACATCAAGTGATCGAACAACCATCGAGATTACTTAATGGGTGTGCGCCATCCATATAAATCTTTCAACACCTTTTTTGTATGGCGGATTGATGAATAAAGACACCGTTTTCAAATGCTCAATTTGCAGACCAAGACATAATTGTCTTTCCAAGGTCTTTCATCTCAAATTCCTTCTTTAAATAATCAATTGCCTTTGAAGCTCTCTATTGGAGTTCCAATAAGGTTTATGTCATCACATAAACAACAAACTCAGATGTTGTTTTGTTTATAAAAACACATGGGCAAATTTCATCATTTATATAACCTTGTAGATAAATATTCACTAAAGGCAGTTTATACCACATGCGTTCGGTGCTTCAAACCATACAATAATTTTTGCAATCTAATTGAATACATTTCGAGACTTTGAATGATATGTTTAAGGCATTTTAAATCCTTGAGAATTTTCATGTATATCTCATTTTCAAGTGATCCATAAAGATAGGCTGTAACTATATCCATCAAATACATTTCAAGCCTCGTAGACCAGGTGAAACTAATAAGATAACACAATTGTTACCAGTAAATTCTTGACATGTAGATAGCCTATTTGCATGTTGGTTAAGTTTTTAGAATGCCATACATGCTAGAAAAATGAGGGAAAGATCGGACAAGCGCCAAGTCGGCGCGTCGCAAGGCCACAAGCGACTTATAAATCGCATTCCTGAATGCGACTTATAAGTCCCCAGTACTCAAGCTAACTTGATTCTTTATTAAAATTCCTTATAATTTCCTATAGAAAGCAGTAATCGGAGAGAAGGGAAAACGAAGATCTCCTGTATTCGTCGATTACGCGGGTCAAGCGCGGTCCCGAGCTCGAGATCAGCCTCGAATGTTAGAGATGTTTAGCGGCAAGGAGCATTCCTACGGTTTAGTTTCGCGAAATTCGGTAGACAAATCGTCGCACTCTGGATTGGTAAATTGGAATTGCTCCAAATTAGTGTCAATGTACTACTAGCCCTAAAGTGAGTATTTCTCCCTTAGGACTTTAGAAATAACAAGTTTCGATCGTTTTGATAAGTCATAATTTGGGTTATATATATATCAAAAGTGATGTTTTCTTCGGAATATTAGTATATTTAGTACTAATTGATATATATGTGAATGCGGTTGGGAGAAATAGTAGAACTAGAGCTTCCCCCGTGAGTCGGAAAATTCGAAGCAAGGTATGTAAAACCAGTTTAGCGGCAAGTTAGTAACTGCAGCCTGGCAATACGAAACTCAGTAATAGAATTCACGGAGTTGAATATTGAGTTTGTGCGAATTGATGGCTTTGTCTTGCGTTGTTATGTCATACTCGGTTCGAGCTAGTAAAAACGGTGCCAAATGTGAGATATTATTTGAGACTCGAGTATAGTCGGTATGCGTTTAGCAGCGTGTTTTATAATATTATGACATATATTGAGAATAAAAATTAGTAAAGAAAGAATGGAAACCAGGACAAATAATATCCCCGGATACGGTATAGTCGAGACAGTCAGATAGTATCTCGGATACGAGTATAGCCGAGCAGTCGAGATAAGATCCGGGTCGAGTATAAAGCGGTATGAGAATCGGTATAACACGAAAGAGTTCGAATGAGAAATCGAGAATACGAGATGGTATTTTCATTTCAAGCATGCTTGCTATATGTTATTATTGATTGTTGAGACTTGTTTGTGTTGTGAGGGCCTACCTTTTTGGCGTCCTCGCCAGCACAGGTTGGTAGCGTGATCGACCCGAAGGAGTGGTATACGTCTCCAAGTGGCATGCGCGTCCGCCGATGGGAGCCGAAGATGGGATGAAGCTTTCCCATGCTCGAGTGAAATCGGCATAACGATGCAGTTTACCCTGTCGTGCGCTTGCGCCGAGGCAGTTACGGAATACGAGACACAGTACCGGTTTACAGTTACGGTATAGGAGTCCTCAGGAACTGAACCTGATTATTTATATCGAGGCCATAGCCGTAGGAACCAGGGTAGGTAGAGGTGCTCGTAGTTAGTAGACGAGTGGAGTGATTTATTTTGGATGGTTTTGATCAGGGTAGGGGTATTAGATTGTTTGATTGGTTGACACCTTCCGGCTTATAGAGGTAGTATTGGTACTTGTTTGCTATATATATGTATATATATGTTATATATTGGCTAATAGACGGCGAATCGTCACGTCGATAGGTATGCTTACGCACATTCACCGATGGTTTGATTCGAATTATAGCGATTCTTACGAGATCCGGATATTTCCTATTCGAGTTTTAGTTATGATGTTTATATTCGAGATGTATTCGGTTGCTTTGCATACTCGGTACCGGTGGTAACGCGCCGTTTGGGAGTCTTTGCGTTACTTTGCACAGCCAGGTACTCACCGGACGAGGAGTCGATCCACTCGTGATTGACCGGCTCATTGAGTCATCGGCTCACGTCACCAGGAGCTGAAGCTGACTAGAGGTCTAGTTTCTTTCTTTTGTTGTACGGTATGGGTAGGTCGGGGCTGTCCCAGGCCCTAATTTTATCATTCATAAGAGGCTTGCGGATTATGTATATATATATATCTCCTGTGGTTAGTGGTGCTTGGAATTCGTGTGGGCGAGTGCGTTTGTTTAGTTCTTTAGTATTGTTGATTGTGTTGGTAGTGTGGGGCCATATTACGATAGTAGTGGTGACCTTGCCGGTCCACGTAGATGTACAATATTCATTATGTTGATTATAAGGTAGCCAGGCTTGACATGGTGGCCTTGTGGGCCGCATGGGACTCCTTTATAGAGTAAGATTACGGTTGGGCGATATTACGGAATGGAGTGGCTATAGACGGTGTTAGGAGAAATTTGCTTATTCTGGCCAGTTGTATAGCCCGTTGATTCCAAAAAAAATCCCGAGATAGATCGGCCCGAGGCACCGAGATGTGCTTAGGCTCGCCTAGTTTAACGGTCTAGGTCACAATAGGGCACCGGGTGCCGATCTGGCCACAGGCGGGCGTGGCGACGATGTTATTGCATCCATAAGCTGGTGAGTATGTCTCTTCATAGTCGACACCAGGACCTTTGTGAAAATCCTTGTGCAACAAGAATTGCTGTACCTTTGTACTTCATTTTCTCATTTCTTTTACAAGACCGTTTATAGCCAACAGGCTTAATACCATTAGGTGTTTGAGCTATAGGTCCAAAACTTCACGCTTGACAAGTGGTGGTCTGATTGAATTGCTTCTTACCATTTTGGCCAATCATTTCTTTGTCGACGTGCAGTAATGATTGAGGTTGAAGATACCGGTATCTTTTGCATGATTTCTGTTCGCGACATTATATGCGAGACATAATCCACTACTATTTTTGATCGATTAATTCAATCACTTGAATTTATGGATAGTCCTCATTTTCTTGAGTCTCGAGGCTCATTGATTTCTTCATGGATATCAAAATTTCTCATGTGAACTTCCATATGTGGTTCTTTCATAGTGTCATGTTGACCATTTATTTTTCTTTTTCTAGAATTTCGGTCCTTAGAACCCGATAGTGCCACGCTTTAGGCGTGCTTTGGTTTCATTGGCTATGACACTAGTAGATGGTCCTTGAGGGACATCAATTCGAATTGGGACATTCTGCTTGAGGAATATGTGATTTAGTAATTCTTTTAAAATATGCCAAATGCGTACGGCATTTGATTTACAATTTTACTGTGAGATGAATAATCTTTTGTGCTTCTTGCTCAAATAGAAGCACGTGGATCCAAGATGAGAGCGAGTGATGGATTTTTTTTTCCACAAAATTTTTCTCTTTTTATTTCACAATTTTCTCCCCCTAATTTTGGGAAAATTGTCTCATCAAAACGAACAATCTGCAAATCGAACGGTAAACATATCTCAAGTTAATGGTTCAAGGTAGCGAATAATGGAGACTCAAACCCAACATAAATTCTAACCTTCTTTGGGGACCCGTCTTTGTGCGATGTGGTGCTACAGGCACATATTGACACATCCAAAAATTCTCAGATGAGAAATATTAGGTTCTTGACCCAAAAACAATTGTAACGGAGAAAATCTATGATTATTTGTCGATGCAGAGACGAGCAAGTATTGCGGCATGCGGGGCTCGCGTAACCCCAGCGAAGCGAGCCAGTTTTCATGACGATAGCCTTGCTATCCAATTGCGGGCGTTTAATTAGTGACTCGGCAAGGCCATTTTGAGTGTGAACATGAGCTACAGGATGTTCCACTTTTATCCCAATTAATAAGCAATAATCATTAAATGCTTGGGATGAAAGCTTCTGCGACATTATCAAGGCAAATGGACTTAATTTGATTATCGAGGAAATTATTAAAGTAATCATATTATTTGTTTCAATAATCTTGCAAACGCCCGGGTTGCGAGATGACAATAGGCACACATGAGACCATCTAGAGGAAACATCTATTAGGACCATGAAGTATCTAAGCGACCCTGGCATTAGGTGGATAGATCCTGAAATATCCCATACTGCATACGTTCGAAACGCGGGGACTCAATCTCAACCTTTGTTGGTGATGGTCTCACAATTAACTTGCCTTGATAGCAAGCATTACAAGAAAAATTCACCATTTGAAAAGAATCTTCAATCTCTTTAATGGATGCCCATTTGAATTTTCTATAATTCGTCTCATCATTATAGATCGGGATTTCCCGAGCCACGATCATGCCAAAGAGTACAAAAGTATTGGAATTAGTAAACTTACGGTTTGCTATAGAATGTGCCTCAATTGCACTAATCTTTGTCCAATACAAGCCGAAAAATAAAGCAGGAAACTTTTCTATAACATATGCGCGAGAGACATTGCTTGGTGATACTAAGATATTCAAGATTCATCTCGTCCATTGTGTTGATATGATAACCATTTTCACGGATATCTTTAAAAACTCGACAAATTTCTCAAGACTTAAGAGAAAACATGACATTATTTATGATGAGTTTGGTTCCCTTAGGCAAGATTACTATGGCTTTCCCAAAGCATTCCAATCAAATTAGTACTACGGATATCGTAGTAGCATTTATCTTTCCCATATTTAAGTGAGAAAAATATTTCTCATCTTTGAATATCGTATGTGTAGTACCAGAATCAATCAAATAAATGTCTTCATAATTGGATAACTTGCTTTGAGATTTATCCATATTTTCAAATAGAATGACATATATATGATTAAAATTTTATACAAAGTAAAAACTTAGTGTAACTTGATTAATAGTTATCCACTAAATAATTAACAAATTAATATTTGTACATACACCATATACTGTCATTATGATAATTAAAAAATAAACTTATATTATGTGCCAAATTAATCAAGGTATAAATAAGTTCTCATGAGAGAAACAAATAAATAAGTTTATCAAAAATTAATGCCTCTTTTTTTAAGAAGAATGACAGCATACGTTGTGCTTATTTTTAAGAAAGCAAAATTTCACCAAAGGTTCTCCACCAAGTTAATAGGCGCGCGCATTTTTTTTGTAAACCAACGAAAAGTTCTCAAAAAGTAACTAAATATTATTTAAATAAGATGAAACTAGATTGAATTTTATTAATAACTATATTAATATGACTAAACTAACTAATACTAATATGACTAGTACTTATAATGGATTTCTTCACTACTATAAATTGGTAAAAATTAAAAATTAAACTAATCAATCTTCTAGAACCATCATCAATCAAGTGATCAATTTTCCTTCGGGATGCTCATAGAAATCTGCCCGTCCAAACATGTGATGTCAGCATGATTTTCGAGAGATAAAATTAACTTGGAGGATTTTTCTCTTTCTTCTTTTGTGTTGCTTGATAAAGTTCAACCGTGTTTTGCGGTACAACGGAGTACGTGACCGGTATCCTCTTCCACAACATCGAAAGCATCCAGTTGTTTCACTCTTTTCATGCTTTTCGTTTTTCTTTTGATGGTGTTTTTTCTTTGAAGAATGATTAACACCCAGGGAACATGAGGGCCACAACTTTCTTGACCATGATCACGACCACGTCACGTCCACGACGGAAACCGCGACCTTTTCCACGCCTAGCATGGTGAACGTACCTCATTCACTTCGAGGAATGGTGTAGATCCAGTAGGTCGGTTCTCGTGATTTTTAATTAACAAATCATTATTTTGTTCAGCCACGAGAAGATGAGAAATGCGGTTTAGAGTACTTCGTGAAACCCTTTTCTTGATATTGTTCTTGTAAAAGAACATTCGAGGCATGAAATGTGGAGAGCGTCTTTTCCATCATATCGGCATCGTTAATATCTCTCCACATAGTTTCAATTGAGACACAATTTTGAACATAGCAGAATTGTACTCATGAACGGACTTATAGTCTTAAAACCTCAGATGCATCCAATCATATCGTGCCTTTGGATGGATGACCATCTTCAGGTGGTCATATCTTTCTTTCGGGCTATTCCACAAAATAAGTGGATTCTTAATCATGAGATATTCAATTTTCAAATTTCATAAATATTGATGGCGAATATCATAGCCTTAGCACGATTTTGGTTTGATGCTTTATTTTCACTTTTAATGGTGTCTCCAAGACCCATTGCATCAAAATGGATTTCGGCATCTAACACCCATGAAAGATAGTTCTTGCCCGAACTTTGAAGGACAACGAACTCAAGTTGCCCAAGTAGATCGGCCATATTAAAAGAAAGAGAGGAGTTAAAAATAATATAATACATTAGCCTTCAAATTTTGAGACGGTAGAGTCTCGTGCGTCAACATGTTATGAAATAATAAAGAAAGAACAAAAGAATATTATAGAGAAAGAGAAAGAAGGAGAGAAGGAGAAGTTACTTTATTTCTCTTGATGGGATGAAATACAATGATGGAGAACCATTTATAGGGACAATTTCACCATTAGCTTTTCTGCAAAAGATAGACTTTTACTATAATATAAACACATGTATCCACTACAATACAAATACCTTTATAGACATTAACTATAATACAAATATGTTTTTAACAATTTTGTGTTTAAATGAAACATGAAAAGCCAGTTCCAGCCAGTTAAAAATGAAACAAGGGTGAGATAGTGTCAAAAATGAAAAATGAGGGCGAAGTTTAAGGGGTTGTGTATGTATTTGGTCTATTTATTGTATATGTCGTCTGAAGTGAAGAAAGTTGTTTGTTCTTTGACTTTTAAATTTTAGTTTTCAATAATAGATAAGTACCACAAAATTTTTGTGAAAGGTGAAGAGAATTAAATGGGACTCTTGGTTTATTTGTTTGTTTAATTTTGAATAGGCATGAAGTTTTATAAGTTAAAAAAAAAAATT
Source organism: Datura stramonium (assembly GCA_018107945.1). Classification (NCBI taxonomy): domain Eukaryota; kingdom Viridiplantae; phylum Streptophyta; class Magnoliopsida; order Solanales; family Solanaceae; genus Datura; species Datura stramonium. The sequence goes on from JACEIK010002969.1 coordinate 170,315, forward strand.
GAAGTTTGTGTTTTTAAATAAATATATGTCGAATGTATCAAAATACTCTTTAATTTAATGGTTTTTAAACATATCATGTGAGTTGAAATTAAAGTTGTTAAAAGATTTTTTTAAATGATCAAAAAGCTAAAACGATTATCTTAAATTGTTTGTCATTTTAAAAATGTAAGACAAAATTTAATTAATTTTACTCATTTTACTTTTATAGTAATTAATTTTTAAAAATTGCAAACACCTTAATTTTCTATATAATGCATCTATACTAATACAATATAAATAAATAGACATAGCTACATTGATATCAAAGACATAAAAAGTAAAATAAGAAATTATTTAAATCAACACAATTGATGAAGAATTCAGATGAGGCTCATTTTTTGCATTATATGTTTTGAAAATTTTGAAAAATAAAAAGCTTTGGGGCCCAACTTTAAATAGCAATTTAGACAAAATATATAGAGAGAATATCAAGAATGGCCCAAAGGCATGTTAAGTACCTTCTTTGAGACATTTCCTCTTATTAAATAGTAAAAAGAGGTCACAAATTCTTCTTAGTAGAAAAGCAAAGAAGAAATAAAGAAGGAAGTTAGAATGGAGAGTGCACCTAGCTAGCGCGTTCCTCACTTCGGTCGCTATGAATTAAGGCGCGTCCCTTACTGCGGTACCCGCATTCATTCGACAAGCTAATCTAGTCTTTTTAGATCCACGATCCCCTTGGTAGGAATTCATAGTGTTATGCAGCGTCTTTTCTTGTATCCATATATTAATAGCTTCTGATTTCATATAGTTGATTCACTTTTTAGATTAGGTAAAATATTCTAATTTATTTGTGATTTAAGATTTAATTAATTATTATGAGATTAGTTCTCGTTCTTTAAAAGTACAAATTAAGATCCATTTTGAAGTAACATTAGCACGGGCTTATGTTCTAACGTTGTATCTAGTATGTGATGGGCGGATCGTGTCATGCCCCGCCTTGGGGAGTATGAGCGCTGGTGCCCTAGTAGGACACAATTTGCTATTTGGTGAGCCTAAGCACATCTGGTGCCTAGCTAGCTCACATCTCGAGATCACAGGAACAGACATAACGGCTCATCTGACCTCACATTGGCTTGGGCCTATAGCCACTGTAAATATAATTTATTTAACCGAAACATACTTATGAAGGGAACCTATGCGGGCCAACAAGGCTACCATGTTTGTCTAGTTATACGTAACCAAACAAAATCTTGTATAACTACGTGGCCAGAAAAGGTCTTATACTTATCAGTTATGGCCCCATGGCCAACACAATCGAAAATGCTAAACAACTAAGCACGCCTTGCGGCCTCCACCCACCGGCCAGGCACAATTAACCACGGGGAGATGTATATATATAATCTGCCCGAAGCCTACATAGTGCGATGGCCCCGGTCGGGACGGGGCCCGCTTCTACCCATACTGTATAACAAAAAGAAAAAGAACTACACCTGTGAATATCCAAGCTCTGGGATGACGGAGGCGGCGTGGCTCATAAGTGTTTGATCCGCGAGGGATACGCTCCTAGATCTCACAGTACACACGAGCAAGTAATGCGGTGCCCAGCCGGGCGTCGGTACCCTTCCAGTGCTTGAGTATGCAAAACAGCGAATACAGCGATTATAAATAACATAAGTAGAAACTAGAGATAACGGGAAATATCTAAATACGCAGAGCGTATAAGTGAATCGAACTTTTACTGTACTATGATAGAGCGGGGAGCGTACTGTCGATGTGAAACGTCAAGCTTTCTATTAACTAATATATAACATGTAAGTACATATATATGAAAGAACCAATACCAGCTTATGGCGGATGGTGCCAACCAATCAAACAATCTAATACCCCTACTGGGTCAAAACCAACCAAAAAATAAGTCACTCCACTCATCTAACTACGAGCACCTCTGTAGGCCCACTGGTCTCCAGGCTCGGGCTGTGGCCTCACGATATAAATAGCGTATGCAGTCAGAAGGACTCACCAATACTTCGTATCTGTACTTGTGCGTATCTGAATACGTTCCTTGGGCGCATGCGCCTGTGAAGTAAGCCCATGCTTTATGTCTTGTCCCGGCTGATATAGGGGAAAGCTTCGTCCACTCTTCGTCCAGGACGACATGCCCTCCTTGGGTAGCGTATGCCCACCCGCTCGGTGGGTGACATAGTTACGACCCCGGGGGGTGGCGAGGGCTCAAGGGTGCCCTCACGACACAATCAAGTCTCAACAATCAATGATCACATATATAGCAAGCATGTTTTAAAGCGAAAATACTTATTTTAATTTCTTATTCTGAACTCTTCTGTGTTATACTAATTCTCATACGCTTTATGCGAATGCGAGATCTTATCATTTGTATGTGGCTATACGTAGCCCAGAGATACTATCATTGTATGGCTATCTTGTAGCCAAAGATACTATACGCGCATGGCTATCTTGTAGCCAAGATACTATACGGCGTGGCTATCGTATGCAATGCAATACGATTTACTTTACTAGCTTTTTTATTACGAATATATGTCATATTATTATAAAACATGCTTGCTAGGCTATGCGGGCTATGTGGTAAATAATATCTCGCCATTTAGCCTTTGCTTTACCTAGCTTTGGAGTGAATATGATATAACAACATGAGAGCAGTTTGCGAATTCGCATAAAACTCAATATTCGACTCAGGAAATTCTATTACGGAGTTCTTGTATTATACTATGCTAAGTTACAAACTTGCCGAAGCGGCTTTACATGCCTTTACTTCGGGTTGTAGGCTGCGGATGGGGCTCGGTCGGTAATCACGCTATTTCTCCCCTTCTCACATATATGTCAATTAGAACTAGATACACCAATATTCTTGGAAAACATCACTTTAGTTATATTTATAGCCCAAACTTTGGCTTATCGAAAGACGGTGAAAACTTGCTATTTTTCAAAAGTCAGGAAGATATTCACTTTAAGGCTAGGAGTATATTGACACTAATTTGGAGCAATTCCGCTCACGCTATCTCATTAGCGCTGACGATTTGTCGGCGGGTGACGAAACTAAATGGTAGGAATGCTCCTATTGCTTAATACCTCGGTATTCGAGGTTAATTTGAATTTGGACCACGTTTGACGGCGTAATCGAAGTATCAATACTTTACGTCTTCCCTCTGTTTTCGCGAGCTTTCTAGAAATTATAAGATAATTTTATAATTCATTAACATTTTAATTGTATATATATATAATTGGGACTTATAAATTGCATTCGGGGAATGCGATTTATAAGTCGCATTTTTACCTTGCGACGCGGAGCTTGGCGCTTGTCCGATCTTTTCGGGCCTTTTTCTAGCATGTATGGCATTCTAAACTCTTAACCAACATGCGAATATACCATCTACATATCGAGAATTTACGGGTGTAACATTTCTTCCCCCTTAAGAACATTAGATCCTCGAATGTAAACTTCTAACTATAAAACTTCCCAATTTACTCAACTTGTTTCTAGAAAAAGTTTGGCAGAGTTTCCTGTAATATGGATATCCCAAAAACACCGAAATGCGAAAAGTCCAATACGGTACTCCACATATCTTGTAGTATTCATCGCATGAAAGATTGGAATCGAATATCTCATTTATACATATACTATAAGGCACGCATAAAAAATAACAATACTAGCATACTGTTGCACGACTAGGCTTGAAATAAGTGAGGGTGTCGTTTTCGTATCTTCCTCTACCTCCCAAGTCATCTGCTCTCCGGTTCTGTTACGCCCGCAGTATTTTTTCTTGATATCTTTGGTTCTCGATCTACGAATGCAGTACGTCACAAGATAGCCTACGGAACCTCTTCATGAGCCATCTCTTAGTAACCTAGACATCACAATTTAGGACTTCTCTAGATGGGTCTCCTATGGATTCCTCAGCGTAGATACGTGAAAAGTGGGATGGAACGGATTCTAATTACGGAGCGAAGTTCATGCCCTTGGCCTATTCTTCGACGAATACGATAAGGCCCGACAAATCTCGGATGAGCTTACCTTTCTTCTTTGAATCTCATCACCATTTCACTGGGAATACTTTAATACCGAGTCATTCACATCAAATTCCGGTTTCTACATTTTGCATATCGGCGCTATGATTTACGGCGGCTGTGCGATCAGTGGCGTTCTCTAACCAAGCACCTTCTCCTCGGCGTTGAATATGCAGCCTGTCAGTGGCCCGACTCTCCTACTTCAAATCGATAGCCCCGACGATGCATTTTCGCCCATACAATGCTTCAAAAGGGCATCATACGGATAGGCGAGTGATAGAGGTTTATTATTATAAGCAAACTCAATTAACTTGTGAATGCTCATCCCGGCTACCTCACAAAATCTAACACGCACGCTCGTAGCATGTCCTCGGCGTACGAATAGTGCGTTGACCACCTTGTCCAGGTACGAGGGTGGAATGCGTGCTCAAGTGTCTGCGTTCCCAGACCTCTGAAGCATTTGCCCAAGAAATCTAGGCGCCAGAAATTGTGCTCCTACGTCGAGAGATAATTGATGCGGCTTTCAGTGTAATCTAACTATTTCTACGATATACAATTCGGTAATATCCTCGTAGAAAGTAGCTTTTCTTGCGGGAAATGGTGATTTTATCGGCTTGTCAACTATCACCCAAATGGAATCATGCCTATGCAGTGCGGTGAAATCACATACAAAATCCATGTTCCTTACTTCCCATTTCCGAGAGAGGCACAACTATGTCTGAGTTAACCCACAGTTTTCGATGTTAAAGCTTTTCACATGTTGAGGTTAGGACTTTGAGCTACAAATTAGAAACAATTTACGTTTTATACACGGCCACCGGTAGTTCTCCTTGATATCATGGTACATTTTGTTGCGCGGGGTGGAGAGAATAGCGGCGTAATGTACCTCGTTCATAATCTCTTTGGCCGAAGCCACCGAAATATCTAGAACACAGGGCGACCCTTACATCGCGGCCACTCCATCCTCGGTTATATGAAAAATCGTTCCTGTTTGAATTGATCCTTATTGGACCGGTCGGAGATCCTCATATTGTCGTTCTTTCACTTCCCTGCTTAATGATGACACGGCGTGATTACGGATTCTGCTTTCTGTTGTCCTGTTTTGCTACGAGCAGTGGTGGCTAATTGGTGTATTTCTACGGATAATTCCGTTGTTCGGCTACAAATGCAGCCAAACTCCCCATACGTTATGGCTAAGGGCGTTTGTTACTACATTGACTCTTCTTGATTGATCTGAGTATTCACATTTAGAAAACTTGCATATAATTAGACGGTCATCTTGGCTTATTATGCCGGAGGAGCCGATTATCTACCGGTATAGCTAGAGCTTATCGGCCTTACGCGGCCCGCATCTTGGGCTCTTTGTTGCTGGGATAACTGAACGACCGTCCGCACACCATGTGCTCGTAGCGATCGGAGGATCTGATAATGATCATGATCTCACAATAATCAGTACATAACCTTGAGTAGCGAATAGGCTGGGTTGAATGACCAGGAATGTTGCTATAGTCTAACAATGCCCTAAATGTCCCTCTCGAGCATGCGCTTAGCTCATGCATAACGAGGGTTGTGGGAATCTAACTACTTTGTTATTCTACTTGAACAGCGCAGAAGTGGGCCTAATCGGACTTACTCTCGAGGCAATCAATCTCTGGATCTTCCACAGGGAGTCTACGATCTCTTTGTCTTGGTAAACACTATGCTATGGAAATCTTTACCAAATTTCTTCGCCTTGTGCGTATCCACTTAGTTTATACTATTTGTTAAGAAATTCTCGGTCTTATGAGCCATTGTGGCGCGCCACCGCTAGGGATCTGTATTTGAATATCTTGCGAGAACCTTGACTAAAGTACTAGTACGTCGCCGACTACGATGTGGACCCTTTCTTGGGGTACCAGGAAGGTTTGTCATTGGGATATAATTTCAGGCGACTTGCGGGGTGTTCCACATAATAACTGCTAGGTTTACTAAGGCCAACTCTCACCTACAAGGCTAGGAAAATGATGTACGACCACTTAACATCTTGGAAAAATTAGGTATTGCCCTAACCTTTGAAGTATGCTATTTGGTCTCTAATTACGGATTACGGCACATGCGATAATGTTACTTGATCTTTAGGGATGCTTCCACCGCTAATACGAGTGCCCAGTTTGGTCGTTAGACCGTCTAGCTAGCATACTTATCATCTAACCACTGATTCGGGCTACTAATTACGGTAAGCTTAAAGTCTAGATCGGCAGTAAACATATAAGTCGGATTAGCGAGAAGGTTTCTGTGGCCTCATCGCAGATCACACTTACATTACCCACTCTTCTTGGCGAGGGTCTGGGTACGATCTGTATATACTTCCTAGCACTAACCATAATACGTGAATTAAGTAACCCTATTGACGTACTCACGGCATATCGATATCTGTATATACATATATATTAATACTATGTACAATCATGCCGAATTTTGTAGTAATACGTAATCTCTAACATGCTTTATTTGAATTTCATACGTACATAATATACCGCTTCTACGGTCTAATAATACCTCACGCCCTCTCTTATCATTTCATTGGACTTTCATCCCATTAAAGTAACAAACATATACACTTTAGTTGTAATTACCAGCACATTTGAAATTTCGCCACTCTTACAACGTGGGATTGATATCCAGAACCTTGGCCCTTACTTGGAATTATATTGAGCCCACATTGCATTGGGCCTTATCTCTAGGCCACACTAGATTAAAATTGTTGTATCGGTAATTTCATAACTTCTCAAGTGGCGGACATACCGTAACATTAAACCCACTTGATCTTGCGTCTCTTAGCGTCGGTCAAGGCTTGATCCTTAACTTACGATATTCTATCAATTTGGGGTGATTCTAATTTCCCCACCAAAATGCGATATTCTACTTCTTCCATATCTTACTTAAGGGCTGAACTCTAGGGTTCAAGGTACCTGCCTTTCATTGTTAACAAGATTGCGGTCAAGTCTCAGCTCATACCTCTTGAGTTGCGGTCGAGACCCATCGATTTGCAAGACCTCCCTATCTTCCAGTATCCTAGCAAGAAACCATAACTATTATCTTGCGGTTGTCTTGCTCTTGTTAGCGTATTATGGCGGACTTGGCCTTTTCGACTCCAAACTTGACTATTACTAGCGTTCATTGCGAAAGGTCTTTTACACTTTGCTTGAGTAAGCTAGCGGTCTTACTTGCTCTTACGGCTTATTACCGTGAGGGTGCGCACGACTTGCGTGTCATAGGGGCTCTTTCTGGCTCTAACACTTCTTTGAATCAATCAATCTAGTCTTCGCTTGCTTGATTTGGGCAACCTCACCTCAATTCCTATGCCCCTTTCTTGTCTTGGAATCAAAATTAAGAGGTAGGAGCGACCTTTTCTTATTACCTTAAGCTTGAAGACATGGAAGCTTTGTACCCGTACGAAAGGATGGGGTGGGAATCTGCATTTCCCTCTCTTTCTCACACTTATCGATAATGTGGTATTGTCTATTATCTTAATCGAATCTTATATATCAACAAATAAATCACTCGTATGTACGTTATGCTTCTAACTTCCTACTATATGAAGTTATAGAAATATCTTGGGTATGTGAAATTAGATAAAGGTATCACGTTGGGGGGTCCACTGATACCTCCTCCCTCTTCTTGTAACTACCTTGTATGGTGGTTGGCGCCCTCTTACGTGCTATATCCAATCTTACACTTTTGTGATAAAAATTTATCGGCGATCGACTTTGTATACGTAACCATAGGGTATCAGCGATCGACTTTGTATACGTAACGAAAAAGAATATGGTAAGTTTTAGGGACTCGACCCTATCTTGTACCGCTCTATAGCACTGTTGAATGAGAAGAAAGAGTAACCATCCTATCATGCCTTGTAGCCTCACCTTTATAGTATGTGGTGCACAACACATCCATAGACAAGACTTTCTACTTAGCACAACTTACTGCCGGGCTCACACAGGACACGACTGCTCACGATGCAAGTTTGTCACGCCCGCCTTAGAGGTATGGCGGCCACAGTGCCCTAGTATGACACAATTTTACGCTAGCGGTGAGCCTAAGCACATGCAGTTACGGCTAGCTCTATCTCAGTTACGGAACAACGGGCTATATATGAATTTGTAAATATAGCCTCAGAGCCGGCAGGCCTATAGCCCGCACAACCAAATAATTTGACTAACCGAAACATACTTATAAAAAGGGAACCTATGCGTCTTGAAACCAGAGCCACCATCTTTGTCTAGTTATCTGTCAGCTTAACAAAAGAATCACGTATAACTACGTGGCCAGAGCAAGGTCACCACTACTATCAGTTATGGCCCCACCACGGCCAACCTGTCCAATGCTAAACAAGTAAGCAAAAGCATACGGCCTCGCTTACAATAGGCACAATTAACCACAAGGAGATGTGTATATATACAATGCAACAAGCCTCTATGAGTGCGGATAAGTTGGTTGGGGCCCTTACACCCTCTTGTACAATAAAAGAAAAAGAACTACACCTACGAATATCAAGCTCAGGATGACGGGGAGGTGATGACTCCTATAGTAAAATTTGAATCATGAGGATCGCCTCTCGTCTCTACAGTACCTGCGGCAAGTAATGCGCGCCCCAACGGGCGTCGGTACCAACGGTGCGCGGTATGCAAAAACAGCTGAATACAACGATTATAAATAACATAAGTAGAAACTACGAATACAAGGAAATATCAGGAATATGTAGACGATATCTTTGAATCAAACTTTTACGTCTTGTGATAGGGCGGGAGCGTACTGTCGATGTGGCGATACGCTGTCTATTAACTAATATATAACATGTAAATACATATATATAGCAGAACGATACCAACCCCGTAAGCTTAGGATGGTGCCAACCCGATCAAACAATCTATATACCCTACTAGGGTCAAAACCAACCAAAAATGCATGTCACTCACTTTCGTCTACTAACTACGAGCACCTCTGCTTAGGCCCGCAGGTCTCAGGCTCGGGCTATGGCCTCAGATATAAATAAACGTAATGCGAGTGGGAGGGACTCATGTAGCTATCACATGCTTCATGCTTGTATCTGAATCTGTTCCCTAGGCGCATGCGCACAACGGGTAAGCTATGCTTGTATCTTGTCCCGGCTGATATGGGAAGCTTCATCCCATCTTCATCTACTTGGGGACGGCATGCCCTCCTTGGAGTGACGTATGCCCACCCTCTCGGTGGGCGACCACCGATTGCACCAACCGGGAGCGAGGACGCTCAAGGGTGCCCTCACGACACAATCAAGTCTCAACAATCAATAATCACGTATATATATGGCTTAACGTTTTAGCGAAAATACTATATGTATTACTGATTTCTTATTCTGAACTCTTTCGTGTTATACTAATTCTCATACGCTTTATGCGAATACGGGATCTTATCGTGTATGACTATCACGTAGGCGAGATACTATCGGCGCAGCAATGGCTATCTTGTAGCCAAGATACTATCATTTGTATGGCTATGCGTAGCAAGATACTATCTATTTGTATGGTTATACGTATCACGTAAATACGATTTACTTTACTAGCTTTTATTACGAATATATGTCATATTATTATAAAACATGCTTGCTAGGCTATACTTCAGGCTATCTTTTGATCTGAAATAATATCTCGCCATTTAGCCTTTGCTTTACTAGCTTTATTTGAATATGATATAACAGCCAGCAAGGCAGTTCTTGGTCGCATAAAAACTCAATATTCGACTCAGGAAATTCTATTACGGAGTTCACTGAATTATGCTAGGCTAGAGTTAGTAACTTGCCGAAGGAAATGGCTTTACATACCTTTACTTCGGGTTAGCCGACTAACGGATGAAACAGTCGGTACTCATTTATTTCTCCCATTTGCATTCACATATGTCAATTAGAACTAGATACACCAATATTACGGAAGAAAACATCACTTTCGTTATATTTATAGCCCAAACTTTGACTTATCAAAGACGGTCGGCTTTGCTATTTTTCAAAGAAGTCAGGAAGGGAGAAATATTCACTTTAGGGCTAGGAGTATATTGACACTAATTTGGAGCAATTCCACTCACCTTAACTCGGTGGCACGACGATTTGTCGGCCGAATTTGTGGCTCATCCCAGTAGGAATGCTCCTATTGCTTAATACCTCGTATTCGAGGTTAATTTGAATTTGGACCGCGTTTGACGCGTAATCAAAGGGAAATTATCAATACTCTACGTCTTCCTCTGTTCTGCAGCCATGCAACTTTCTGGAAATTATAAGGAAATTTAAAAAATAAGCCGAAGTTGGGAGAAGCATATATAGTGGGACTTATAAGTCGCATTCGGGGAATGTGATTTATAAAGTCGCACGCATTTTAATCACGGCATGCCGGAGCTTGGCGCTTGTCCGATCTTTCCCAGGAGCCTTTTTCTAGCATGTATGACCTTCTAAAACTCTTAACCAACATGCGAATATGCCATCATGTCAGAATTTACGGGGTGTAACGGTCGATATATTATATATCACTCCTCTGTTATTCAATAGTCCGCTTTTATTTGATTTTCATGTTTACAATAATGTTCCATTTTACTTACATTATTTTTATTGTAGGTACAGAATCATGATAGGAGTTGTCTTTCACTTGTTGATTATTTGGAAAGTCAACATGCGAATATGCCATCTACATGTCAAGAATTTACGGGGTGTAACAGATCGATATTATATATCACTCCTCTGTTATTCAATAGTCCGCTTTTTATTTTGATTTTCATGTTTACAATAATGTTCCATTTTACTTACATTATTTTTATTGTAGGTACAGAATCATGATAGGAGTTGTCTTTCACTTGTTGATTATTTTGGAAAGTGGGTGGATGATAAGAAATCTTGGAGATGCAATTCTCAAAATGACATAATGCTTGTCAGCAGTAATGTTACCTTTAATAAATTTATACAAATTATCATTAAGAAGAGGTAAATGGAGTTGCGGACATAATCCTATTTGTCTCAACTATATGATCACTAACAGCCTGTTTGAATTGAATTATGATTTAGGATTTATAAGTAAAAAGTCATAAGTTACGATTTCTAACTTATTTTTGTTATTTTGATTTAAATATAAATGCTTAAAAACACTTTTTAAACTTTATTTAAATACTATAAAATATGAAGTCAAAATTCAATTTTTTTTGAAATGAAATAAAATAGTAACATTAGCAAACTTAAAAGATATTTTAATTTAAAAGCACTTAAAACAAGTCAATCCAAACAAACTCTAATGCAGGTGCTTTTCGGAGGGATAAAACATCGCCTATTGAGATAAAGAATGAAGAAGATGTCCAAATTTATTTGGATGTGAAGGAATTAGATTCAGGTCACCCACGTGGGTCAATCCGAATTTATATAAATAATAAATAAATATGTATTTGTTATATATCTAATTTAAATTGAAATACTGAAGGGACACAATGGTTAGAACTCCTCCTGGACCAATTTCTTGCGTCCTTTAAATACAAGAGGGAACCAGTGTGTCTTTTCAACGTGAACAAAAAAAACAACAGACAAAAACTTCTCCTTCTTGTCTCTTCAATTCTGGTAAAAGTTCCTGAAGATTCTTGTGAAGATTTCTTCCCACAAAAATATTGGAACAACTCTATAATAAGGTATGATTCATAGATTGTGATTCTTCGGTATAGTTCGTATTTATTTATATGTGATTGCACTATTTGACTAGTGAAATAAATTTAATGATCCTACAAAATGTGTGTTTGATACGATTCTTTATTGGCATCAGAGCCAGGTTATTTATTTTCTAGTCTCAAATTTCCTCCATGAAAAACAGTGTTGGAAGATTTTCTTTTTCTTTTGGCTACAAGTCGCAGTTTTTTGTGGTGTTTGGGAACAAAATATAACTGTTCTTTGCTTATAGTTATTATATTTTTTTAACTACAAAGATTATTAAAGTTGCAGAATTTTTTTCTGTTTTGCATGGCCTCAAAATATATGACTATTTTTAATGTCTAGAAAATGAGGAAAAAGACTTAGATGGTCCCTCAATTATAGGTGAAAGAATATTTTTATACCTTATATATAGATGAAATTTAAAACATTATCTCTTACATATAGGATGGAGTATACAACATCCTTTATGTATTTAAAAGTGGATAACTTTAGTTTGTGTATATAACAGAGACTCTATACTAACGTTTAAAAACTAAATAAAGTTAAAACTAACAGAGTTCTTCTCGTTATCCTCTTCCTCTCCCAAAATCCATCGCCCTTCTCCAAAATACACTAAATCATATTTCATGGCTAGTCTCTGCTTTTCTAAAATTTAATTGCCTTCTCTCCTAAAATCCCTCTCTTGTCTACCCCTTCTCTCCCAAAATCTCCTCGTCTACCCCTTCTTCTCCAGAATACGATAAATACCAAAAATCAGAAATCATATTTCACAATCAAACGTAGTAAACAAGATCTCAGACATTGAGAAGATGTGAAGAGATTAGAAGCGACGGAGACTTAAACAATATTCTTCACAGGAAGAACATATGAAAACTTAAAAACAAAGGCCGGTTAAGGAGACGGAGACAAAGAATTGATTATTTCAATTTTTTGCAAATTGCCTGGAAGAACACTTGAAAATTCTTTTAAAAAGGAGAGACAAAGACTCATGTCATCAGCAAGATACAAATTAAGGACTTTCAGGCATAAGGTATGCTTTATTTTAAATATGGTATCTCTACCATCAACTTTATGCAAATGGTCCGAATTTTTGTGCATTCTGTACTTGAAATCTAAAATATATCCGGAATATCTGATATTTGAAACTAAAGTTATTATTCTATTATATTGCAGGAGCCAAACTCTTGCTAGTTTTTTTTATTAAAAGGATGGAGTTGAACTTTTGTATGGATAAGATTAAATTGAAAGTATGTCGATGTGTAAAAAATAGTGAACAAACAAGGTAGATGAAGAATAAAAAAGCAAGATGGAGTCATTGACCAGAGGTTTGTATCATGGGATGCTGCATTAGTTCAGCAAAAACAATGGTGAATCAGCAAAAAATAGTTTAAATTAGCAAAAACAGTTTCGATTCAGCAAAAAAAGCTCCGGTTCAGCAAATATAACATTAATTCAGTAGCGACTCAGTAAAAAAAAGCTCTGAATAAGAAAATACAACAACAATTCAGCAAAAACAGCAGCAACTCAGTAACAAACAATAAAAACTCAGCAAACACAACAGCAAACACAACAGTAATTCAGCAGAAAGTTAGCTTTGAATCAACAAATTCAACAACAATTTAGTAAAAACAGCTTCAATTCAGCAAAAAACAGCTTTGGTTCAGCAAAATAACATCAGTTCAACAAAAATTAGTAGCGATTCAGCAAAACAATTTAAATTCAGTTAAAAAAAACTTTGGCTAAACAAAAATAACTTGAGCTCTACTATCTAAAATGCACGAAAAATAGTTTCATGCATCAGCTTGTTGTCCCACCCCTCTTCTAACCTACAAAAAATAGAGAAATATGATTTAAATTTTATAGTGTGAAATGGACCTTCAATTCAAATATTATATATAATGCTATTAGGGGTAGTTTTTCAGGAGCTGATGATGTAGTTGATTCCCAAAAGATTGACTCATTAACATTAGATTCTCTCTCCACATAGTTAAATTTGCAAGTTCTCTTGTTATGACCAGGCTTATGGCAAACGCTATAGTAAACAGATTTTTGTTTCCTCCTCATTCTTGTTCTTCTTGTTCCAACTTCAACAAAATTTCTTTATTCTCAAGTTTTGCTTTCTTCCCCTCATTTGTTTCACAATCAAAGGAGGCAATAGAGGAATTTCATTGGATTTAGGTCACAATTGCAATTCATTAATTGGGAGAATAGCATGTTCATAAATCCTCCTATATGTTTTCACCTTATAACAATCATTTACATAATTAATAATATTATCATTTTTAGCCCAAATTGTTGAAATGGTATGCTTGCAAGGGTATCCAGTTATAGTCCATTTCCTACAACTATATTATCGATTTTTGAGGTCTACTACCCAATTATCATCTTTGGTTGCTCCGAGGATTTCATAGTTCTATTGATTTAATTTTTGAGAAATAAATGCAGCAGCAGCAGCCTCATTTTTGTGCAAAATATTCTTGATCCTAGGGAAAATATCACCCAAAATCCATCTTTCTCCTTTATCCCTATTAGCTTGTACTGAGCCACCAATATAGATCTTAATTTCTCCAAAAATGTTATAATAAGCTTTTCTCGAGCCTCAAGTATCATGTTATTAAAACATTTGCACATGTTATTCAAAAAGATATCACTCTTAGCATCTGGAGTGAAATATGATCCTAACCATTCACCAGGTGCTTTATCAATTAACCAAAAAGCTGCTTTTACATCTAAGTTGAAAATTTCAAATATGATATTCAAAAACCATGACCATGTCTCCCGTGGTTCCTTTTCTATAATTGCGTATGGAATCAGAAATATATTATTATTAGCATCGAGTCCAATCACAACTAACAATTGAGTTTCATACATCCGACCCTTTAACCAACAAGCATCTACACCCACAAGCTTTCTACAGCCTGCCTCGATTCCCTCCTTACAAGAACCAAAACATATGTATATTCTCTAAAATCTCTATAGCTTGTTAGGAATTTCATTTTCTGTTAATTTCACAAAAATAGAACTACCAAGATGCAACAACCCGTCTGTCGTTACGGGGAAGTGAGTCCAGAACATCCTATTTTGCCTAGGTGCACGAAGAAAAATATTGGGTGAGTGATAATTAGACTTAAGTTTGAGGAACGGGAAAAGGTGCAGCAAATTTCAAGCTACTGTTTAATGGGGACCCGCTGCAGCGGTGAGAATGCAGCTGCAGCGAGACCGTCATGACGGTCAGTGGTCTTCCATAACAAAAGGGGAGGAATAGTCGTTGGGTCCGCCATGGCGGGATCCTGACCACCATAACGGGTCCGCTGCTGTGGACGACGGGAGACAATAAGACAGTTTTAAGTTGGAATTTTGGAGTTTTACATCTATAACACTAAGGCACGACTTTTGAGAAGGATGAAGGTATTTTTTTAGAGGTTGAAGCAATTGTTCATCCCAAGGTAAGAATCTTAGCTAGTTTTCTCCCCTTTTGTTTCCCTAACACCCTATAATCAATGGGTGGTCTTGGATGATATTCTTAAAGGTAGAAACCCTAGGTTATGAAAATTAGGGGGAATTAAAGAAAAAAGGATTGGGTGTTGATTTCTATGCCTAAAAGTGGGTAATTAGCACTTTCTAGGGGGAATGTGACTATAAAATGCCTATCTCACCATGGTTTAAAACCTAGAAACTGATAAAAG